>JAOTRJ010000048.1:4032485-4046141 GCA_028564905.1 Leptodoras praelongus | reverse complement strand
TTTTCACACAGGGCCATGTAGGTTTGGATTTTTTTCTCCCTTAATAATAAACACCTTCATTTAAAAATAGCATTTTGCATTTACCTGTGTTGTCTTTGACTAATATTTAAATTGACAAGTGACAAACATGCAAAAAATCAGGAAATCAGGAAGGGCGGCAAACACTTTTTCACACCACTGTATATTGCCAAAAGTATTTGCTTGTCTGCCTTCACACGCATATGAATTTGACTTAACCCATAGGGTTTACATTTACATTTATGGCATTTAACAGACACTCTTATTCAGAGCTACACTGGTTACCCATCGAAGCTAGAATTAATTATAAAATTTTAACTCTCACGTTCAAATGCATCCATAACCTTGCACATATCTCCACTGCGTCCCGTTCCCTCATCCGCCTTCTTCTCATCTTATTGTTCCTTCTGCCCATCTTGTCACTATGGGCAACAGAGCCTTTAGTCACTGTGCCCCTCGGCTTTCGAATTCCCTCCCCCAGTTATCAGGAATACAGACTCTCTTCCCTCTTTTAAATCTCTATTGAAAACACACCTGTTCAAACAAGCCTATTCTCTTTAAAATGGTTTTGTTGTTTTATCGTGACTCAATTTTATAATGTAAGTCCCCGAACCCAAGTATTCCTAAACTACACAAAACCAGTGAAGAACAAGACATAGGGCCAATAACTGCTATAAGTGCAGTAACAGCTTTGAGTAAGTGCTCATTCAAGTGCTGGGTGAAAGAGGTGGGCTTCAGTCGGCATTTGAAGATGAAGTTGAAGTGACTCTGCTGTTCGGACACAGGAAGTTCATTCCATCACCTAGGTGCAGAACAGAGAAAAGTCTGGATGCTTGTCTCCCATGTGTCCTGGATGATGGTGGGTTGAGTCGAGCCGTACTTGAGGCACGAAGCACTTTGAGTACACATCAAGCTTTGACCTTTGCCATTAGGTAGGGAGGGGCTGGAGCATTTATGGCTTTGTAGGCCAGCATCAGGGTTTTATATCTTATGTGAGTTACTACAGGAAACCAGTAAAGGGTGCACAGCAGTGGCGTGATATGGCTGAACTTGGGAAGGTTGAATACAAGTGGAGCTGCAGCATTCTGGATCAGTTGCAGGGGCCTGATGACACACATAGGAAGACCAGATAGGAGGGAGTTGCAGTAGCCAAGTCTTGAGATGACAAGAGACTGAACAAGTACCTGGGGGGCCTCCCTCAAGAGAAATGGTCAAATTCTCCAAGTGTTGTAAAGGAGAAATCTGCATGACAGGGTTAGCAACACAAGATGAGAAAGTGAAGTGATCATCTACAACTACCCCAAGAAGAAGGAGTGATCATGGTGTTCTCAAAGGAAATTGAGAGATCACAATGAAGACCTGCAGCTCTTGAGATGTAAAGCAGCTCTGTCTTGCTTGGATTAAGCTTGAGGTGGTGGGCTGCCATCCATGAAGCAATGTCTACTAGACAAGCTGAGATCCGAGCTGAACCCTGATTATCAGAACAAGGAAAAGAAAGAATGAGCTGAGTATTATCAGCATAACAATGGTAGGAGAAGCCATGTGAAGAGATGACATCTCCCAGAGAGCAAGTGTAGAGTGAAAATAGAAGAGAACCCAAGAAGTGACCCTTGTGGGACACCAGTGGAGAGTTTGCATGGCATGGATGTTGAGCCACTCCATGTTACGAGGTAGGAGCGTCCTTCCAGGTAGGACTTGAACCACTTCCATGCACAGCCAGTGATGCCAAGATGAGACAGGTTGGACAGAAGGATGCCATGGTTGACTGTGTCAAAGGCAGCAAAGAGGTCACAACGAATCAGGACCGATGATAGCCCAGTTGACCGTGTGGCATGGAGCTTCTCCGTCACTGAGATGAGGGAAGGGGAAGAGAGAGGTGGGAGAAAAGGAAATACAGATGATACGGTGCTTTTGACCAATCTTTAAAAGAAAATGTACATTCTCTGCAGAGTGCAAGCAGGGACTCCGGCAAGACTAGCTAGGACAGTATAGCTAAAAGGGAGAGCCATAAGGTAACGCAGACATGAGGAAGCCCTGGGACATGGAGCGCCAGCCATATTGCAGCTACACACAATATCCTATACTACACCACTAAAGTTGCTGCATTATCATTTGAGTGAGTTTTTCTTTGCCACCGGCTTGCACATTAGGGATAGCTGTTGGAGACTAGGCCTATAGGCCATGTCCTGATTTCTTGTCTTTGTAAAGCTGCTTTGAGGCAACGTCCTTTGTTAAAAGCGCTTTAGAAATAAAATTGAATTTAAGTGAATAGTTGCTGATGTTGATGTTGTCAAGACTGGGTTTCTCTACGATGGGTACCACAGTAGCAATGTTGAATGAAGATGCTACAAATCCTAAGGAAAAGGAGCTGTTGATGATTGAATAGATGAAGGATAGGAGCTCCTGTGAGATTATCTGGAGCAGTGTGGATGGGATGGGATCCAGAGGACATGTTCTTGGACTGTTCGATGTCATAGAATATAGGTTACGACAGGTGGTAGTGGTGTGCGTGACCATAGAGGTTTGAGGGTGAGGAGGGAGAGAAAAAGTGAATCACAGAAAGTGGTGATCTGAACAGTGTAGTGGAGTTACTTCAAGATCCATCACTGAGGCAGGTCTGGTGAAGACCAAGTCCAAGACATTGCCTGCTCTGTGTGGTGGAGGAGATTGACTAAAAGTGAGGTCAAACGAGGATAGAAGAGGGAGAAGGCAAGATGATTGTAGCTTGTCTGATGGGAGGTTGAAGTACTTAGCCAAGCCGAGAGCTAAGTTTCCAAGTTGAATGAAGTAGAAGGGACAGCAGACCAACTTTAAATAGAGCAGTGAGTATCTGGTCCCTCCCTTCAGCAGTTCAAAATCACTTTCAAAGGTGAAACCACTAGTCACTAATTACAACTAGGCAGTAAACAAGGCTTCCAACTAAAACAGATAGCACCAGACTACACAATTAACAGATTTTAGCTAAACATTCTATAAACCAAAAGCCTACCACAAAAGCAGAAGAGAGTTCCAAGATGCAGCAGAAGGTTTAATATGATGTTGGCCCACCCTTTACAGCTAACAGCTTCAACTCTTTTAGGAAGGCTTTCCACAAGGTTTAAGTGAGTTTATGGGAATTTTTGACCATTCTTCCAGGAGCGCATTTGTGACACTGATGTTGGACAAGAAGGCCTGGCTAGCAGTCTCTGTTCTAATTCATCCCAAAGGTGTTCTATCAGGTTGAGGTCAGGACTCTCAAACTCACTCATCAATGTCTTTATGGACCTTACTTTGTGCACTGGTGCACAGAAATACAGGAAGAGGAATCCCCAAACTGTTCCCACAAAGTTGGGAGCATGAACTTTTCCAAAATCTTTTGGTATGCTGAAGATATAGATAGATTCTTTATTGATCGCATGGGGGAAATTCAAGGCATCCAGTAGCTGTTTCACATAGAAGAGTAAAATATAAAAAAATTTAAAAAAAGAAACAAAACAAGGCTTGAGAGCAAACATGAACAAGGGGCTAGACAATATCTACAGTGAATATATGGATATGGTTTCATGATGAATGAACGTGGCAGGCAATTTCAAAGTTTATCCGTGCTGAGGAGAATAAACGCTGCCCTTTTATTACCCCAGCATGGCTTAAACAAGGCAATCAAAGATGGCCACCAGCAGGTGCGCCTCATTGGTTAGGCCCTGTGGGATTTGTAGTCTTTGACTGTAGTGGGTCCTCAGTATGGTGGACCTGGGATCTTATGTGTTGGAGGGGCTCCCCCAGTTGGTCAGCACATGCCTTGAGCATTCTAGGGCACAACTTGTCTAGACCTGCTGCTTTCCTGCTGAGTCTCCTCAACTCTCTTCTGACTTGGCCTGCAGTAAAGGTGGGAGGACAATGGGAGCAGACGTTTAATGCAGCTGATTGTGACAATGATAGTGGTGGTGAGAATGATGGCTGATCATCTGGGGGTGCTGGTGGAGTTGAGGTGATAACTGCTGCAGGAGAACAGGAAGAGGGGGCAGCAGTAGCAGAACAGTCAAACCTGTTATAAAAGTTTTTAAACTGGTTTGCTCTGTCCACACTCCATCTGCTGAGCTGCCATTGTTCTTTTTGCAGCCTGTGATGGTGTTCATTGCATACCAGACCTCCTTCATGCTATTTTGCTGCAGCTTCTGCTTTACTTTCTTCTTGTAGGACTCATTGGCCCCTGTAAGTTGAACCTTGACAGAGCAACAAGCATTGGATTACCAGCGATGTTAAGGACCTCCTCAACATTGCTGGTAATCCAATGCTTGTTGTTCGGAAAGCAGTGTACAGTTTTTGTGGGAACAGCAACTTCCACACAGAAGTTCAAGTACTCCTCTTGAACTAATATCCTCTCCATGTGGGTCCAGGAGCAAGCAGTCAGTTGTCTCAAAGCAGTCCTTAAGGGCTTCTTCTGCCTCAGGAGACCAGACTCTGAATGAGCGTGTTGTGACCGGCTGCCTCAGGACCAGTGGTTTGTACTGAGGCTGAAGGAGAATGGCTGAATGGTCCGCTTTCCCCAAAGACCGTGGCATTAGTGGGGATTAGACGGTAGTGGGTTGCCCTGTATGCATCCTTCACATTTGTTTACAGCAGGTCAATAGTTCTTTTCTTCCTGGTGGGACAATCCACAACCTGATGGAAAGCACTCCCTAGGCATGTAATCTGGATGGAGACTTCCCGCCAGCAGTTCAATGTCCCGACAGCAGATAATGTCCTTCATGTTTATGTGTCCAGTGTTGCACCATCTGGTGCTGATAAACAGTTCGAGCCCTCCACCTTTGCGCTCGTCACTCAGCTTTGCTTCCCAGTTCATTTATACTATGGTAAATTCAGATAGCATCCGGAGTATCACTTGAAAGCCATGTCTCTATAAAACACAGCAGACTGCACTCCTCCTTGTAGAGCCTCTAATTCTTCACCAGTCCTGGTAGCTCATCAGTTCTGTTGATAAGTGAGTTTGCATCTCCAACACTTCTCCGTGTTCTTAGCCTTTAGTTTAGCTCAGGCTCTGTAGCCTCAATACGTCCTCCTCAGTTTCTCCAGTATTGTGTGGACAATGCTTTTGCATCCCTTAGGTCATAGGGTCAGCACTTGTTCCCGAGAATGAATGGGATATTCTCCACTGCCACACGTATCTGAAGTTGGCTTATAAAACAAGATAAAACTCTTAAAAAAAAGAAAAAAAAATAGACACCCCACACCATAAACCCTGATCCACCAAACATTACATTTGGTACACTGTAATCAGACAAGTACTGTTCTCCTGGCAACCGCCAAACCCAGACTCATCCATCAGATTGGCAGACGGAGAAGTGTGATTCGTCACTCCAGAGAACATATCTGAACTGCTTTAGAGTCAGGCAGCATGCTTTAGACCACTGCATCCAACACTTTTCATTGCGCTTGGTGATGTAAGACTTGCATGCAGCTGCATGAAGCCCTCTAGGCATTGTTCTTGAGTTAAACTGAAGGCCTATTACTTCATGGCTCAGTTGCTGTCATTCCCAATCGCTTCCACTTTGTTATAATACCACTGACAGGTGACTGTGGCTTCCCAGTCACATGCTGAGGAATGATGGTGCTGAATGCTGAACTGAAGTCTATGAACAGCATTAAAAATTTGTGTCTTTCTTATCCAAGTGAGTGAGAGCCATGTGGATGGTTTTCACTATGGTGTCATCTTTGAAGCAGTTGGGATTATATGCAAACTGCAGGGGGTCCAGTTATATGGCAGCTGGGTCTTGATGTGCCTCATAGAAGCACTCAAAGCACTTAATGACAATGGGTGTGAGTGATGGTAGTCATTGAGACAGGACACTGAGGAATTCTTCTGCACTGGGACAATGGTGGTCACCTTGAGGCATATAGAAACAATGGAGCTACTCAGAGAGATGTTGAAGATGTCTGTGAGGACATCTGTCAGCTGGTTTATGCTTTATCTGAGGACTATTCTGTATCTCGAGCTGAGCATGTCTGGAATGGAGGTATCACTGTCACAGGCAGGTGGTGTGGACCTGTAGTTAGTGATGGCCTGGATGCCCTGTCATTGCTGTTCTTGTGGCTGTGGCTGCTCTGGCCATGTACACACTTTGTGTCCCTGATCACCCAGGGCAGTTTGGCCCTCACTGAAGGTAGAGTCTCTGGCTTTCAGCATTGCATGCACCTCTGCAGTAATCCACAGCTTCTGGTTGGGTTGTGGGGTTATCTTGGAGACAGTGACATCATCAGTGCACTTTCTTCTGTAACTGGTCACAGACAAAGTGTACTCCTCCAAGTTGATGTAATCACCATCAGTTGCAGCTTCCATAAGCATGTCCCAGTCAGTGTGCTGAAAACACACTGTCCCGAAAAGCAGAGATGGCTCCTGCTGGCCAGATTTTCACCTGCTTCTGAGCTGGTTTGGAGCATCTGATGAGCAGTCTGTGTGCTGGAATTAGCATAACAGAGGCGTGGTCCGAGTATCCGAGGTGGGGGCAGTACAAGATCCAGCATGTTCGGCGAACTCATTCCAAAGTCCATATACTGATAGAATTTAGGAAGCAGTGTCTTGATATTTGCATGGTTCAAATCTCTGGCGACAACAAACAGTGTGAATTTTGCAGTTTGCTAATAGCCCCATATAGTACAAAGAGTGCTTCCTTAAATTTTGTGCAGAGTGTAAGCAGGGACTCTGGCAAGACTAGCTAAGACAGCAGAACTAAAAGAGAGAGCCAGAAGGCAACGCAGACATGAGGGAGCCCTGGGACATGAAGCTCCAGCCACTCCATTGTCAACAAACATGAGTGAATGTGTGAGAATGGGGGGGCAACAGCATCCAAACATCCCAGTTTACCAGAAAACTCTACGCCTACAAACCCTCCCCTGCGCCTTTAACTAAGAGAAGAGCTAATGACAAAAATCTTGACTAAACCAAAAAATTTCAGCCAGACTGTGTCTGAGTCCTGAACACTAAGTGGATGCCTGTTCCATAATTGGGGGGGGGTTTGTAAGAGAAGGCTCTGCCCCCAGCTGTAGTCTTCAATATTTGAGAGCCTAAAGCTTTTTATTGAAGTAGGTTAACAGTAATATTTTACAACCCCAATTCCACTGAAGTTGGGACGTTGTTTAAAACATAAATTAAACCAGAATACAATGATTTGCAAATCCTTTTCAACCCATATTCAACTGAATCCACTACAGAGACAAGATATTTAATGTTCAAATAGATAAACTTCATTGTTTTTTTTGCAAATATTCACTCATTTGGAATTTGATGCCTGCAACACGTTCCAAAACAGTTGGAACAGGGGAGTGTTTCTCACTGTTTTATGTTCACACCCTCCTCACTCACACCCTCCCCACTCACAGCCACCCTGCTTATTGGCTACCCTGCTCCCACCAACCCTGGTCACACCCACCCTGCTTATACCCACTCTGGTCACACCCACCCTGCTTACACCCACCCTGCTCACACCCACCCTACTCAATGCCACTATGCTCATACCCACCCTACTCAATGCCACTATGCTCATACCCACCCTACTCAATGCCACTATGCTCATACCCACCCTACTCAATGCCACCCTGCTCACACCCACCCTACTCAATGCCACTATGCTCACACCCACCCTACTCAATGCTACCCTGCTCACACCCACCCTACTCAATGCCACTATGCTCACACCTACCCTACTCAATGCCACCCTGCTCACACCCACCCTACTCAATGCCACTATGCTCACACCTACCCTACTCAATGCCACCCTGCTCCCGGACACCTTGCTCATGCCCACCTTGCTTACTTCCACGCTGTTCACACCCACCCTGCTCACAGCCACCTTGTTTACAGCTGCCCTGGTTACTTCCACCCTGCTTGCCAATTTGATTATAATTATTTGCATAATTAAAAAGAAATAACCAACATAAATATACATGACCAAACAATAGGATAAGAGAAAATTAAGTTCTTAATCAAAATAAATTCAAACTTCTGTGATCTGTGTGTATGTCCATATTTATTTATTTATTAAATCTGATCAGTTCTTCTTTCAGGTGCATTCCCCACAATTTCCTAGTCCAGCACAAGCTCAGGATTCAATGAAGTCATAAGCCAGTAAACACGATTTGACAATTCAGGTCCAATGCGCCTTTTTATAGCCCTGCCTCTCACAGCCAGATCAGCTAATAATTCATGCTGCTCTTCCTCTGAATCTGCTTTTTCATAAGCCTGATTGAACAGAGACAGCAAGAGAGAGAGATATCAGATTAAACAACACTGCACACAATGTAGTACACATTTCTAGGAAGAGGAATGAGGAATGTTCAGAAGTGGATATAATTAACATTTTACTACATAGGATGAATGAATACCATTGTCCCAAATCACACCCCCTCTTCAATATACAGTATATAGGGCACATAAACACCATAATTATTCTACTGTGGGCCATCCCAAGTCCTGAGGGCATAAGATTTGACATATACTATAGACTGCTATGTAGTGAAACTTCAGTGTAAACCTGTAGGGAAATGAGAGACAAGATTTATTAATGAATTTGAATGGTCATATCATTATGTCTGAACATCAGTCTTATGTCTGAACATCAGGTTTATGACTGTCAAACATTTGTTGAAATGTTAGTCACTCAAGCAGACAACGCAATTGGTATTTCAAAGGAAGTTAAAATGTATGTAGTTATGAGTACAGATATGAGTAATGAGAACTTGACAATATTTACTTTTATTGATCAGCCATAACATTAAAACCACTGACAGGTGAAATGAATAACTGATTATCTCATTACAATGGCAGGTTGTATACATTCTTGATGTTAATGTGTTGGAAGCAGGAAAAATGGGCAACTGTAAGGATCTGAGTGACTCTGACAAGGGATATTGTAATCGCTAGATGACTGGGTCAGAACATCTCTAAAACAGCAGGTCATATGGTGTGTTCCCAGTATGCAGAACTTATCAAGATTGATTCAAGGAAGGAGAACTGCTAACCTGGTGACATGGGCTCCCAAGGCTGATGTGCATGGGGAGTGAAGGCTAGCCCATCTGGTCTGATCTCACAGAAGAGCTACTGTAGCACAAATTGCTGAATAGGTTAATGCTGGTTAAGAGAAACAGCAACAGGATGCACTATGGGAAGAAGGCAAGCTGGAGGAGGAAGTGTGATGCTCTGGGTAGTGTTCTGCTGAGAAAACCGTGGGTCCTGGCATTTATCTGGATGTTACTTTGACACAAAACATTGTTGCAGACCAAGTTCACCACACAGTGGTATATATTCCCTAATGGCAGTGGCCTCTTTCCAAAGGATAATGCACTCTGCTGCAATGCAAAAAAAATGTTCAGGAATGGACTGAGGAACATGACAAAGGCTTCAAGGTGCTGACTTGGCTTCCAATTTCCCCAGATCTCAATCTGCTCAAGCATCTGTAGGATGTGCCAGACAAACAAGTCCAATCCATGGCCCAGAGTTTCTGACCTATCAAACTGTCAGAACAGTTCTGGTGGAACAAGGGAACTTACACAATATTAAAAAGGTGGTTTTAATGTTATGGCTGATCAGTGTATATAGTGCATTCTTATTAATGTTGATGTCAACGAGGACAGTTAAAGTGTGGCCGGAAGGGGCTATCTCATCTCTACAGGATCAGTTTCAGAACACTGATTGGAGTATGTTCTCTTCAGAAGCCATGGTGGACTCATACACACACTTGGACACATACACCTCATCTGTCATGGACTATATTAACAGATGTATTGGCGATGTCACCTCTGTCAAACATGTCAAAATCTTTCCCAATCAGAAGCCCTGGATGAATGCCAAAGTTCGCCTACTGCTGAAGGCACGTGACACTGCTTTCAGATCTGGTGATGCTGAGTCCCGCATTGAACAGACTCTCCCACATCGTTGACCCTCTTACACTCTCCACAGCAGAGGTGTGTTCAGTGCTTAGCAGAGTGAATGCACGGAAAGCTGCCGGCCCTGCCGGCATCCCCGGACACGTCCTCAGAGCGTGTGCTGGACAGCTGGCCCAGGTCTTCACTGACATCTTCAACCTGTCATTGGTCGAGGCTACTGTTCTCTCTTCATTCTGCCCTCACCCATCTGGACAACAAAAACAGTTATGTTCGGATGCTCTTCATCGATTTCAGCTCAGCCTTCAACACAGTCATCCACACCAGACTGGTGTCCAAGCTCAGTGACCTGGGTATCAACAACTCCATGTGTAACTGGGTCTTGGACTTCCTCACAAACAGACCCCAGTCAATGAGGCTGGGCAATCAAATGTCCTCCAGTCTCACTCTAAACACCAGCGTGCCACAAGGATGTGTGTTGTGTCCCCTGCTGTTCTCGCTGTTTACCCATGACTGAGTACCACTGCACAGATCTAACATCATTAAATTTGCAGATGACACCACGGTAGTCATTCACATCAGTGGCAATGACGAATCGGCCTACAGGAAGGAGATCCAGCACCTAGCGGCATTTGTGTTCCTCTAACAACATACAAAAGCAGACACAAACACACCCCTGTCCAGATCAGCTGAGGTACAACATGTCAGTAGCTTCAAGTTCTTGGGTGTCCACATCTCTGAGAATCTTTCATGGACTATCAACACCTCTTGTTTGGCCTTTACTTCTTGATGAGACGAAGGACCATTTATCCTCTCACATACATATACATTTTTTACCGCTGCACAGTTGAGAGTGTTCTGACTAACTATGTGACAGTGTGGTATGGAAGCTCCACTGTGGCAGAAAGGAAGTCCCTGCAAAAGGTGGTCAAGACTGCTGAGTGCATCATATGCACCCAATTACCTGCTGTAAGTGACCTTCACCATCAGCGCTGTTTGTGGAGAGCACGCAGCATCATCTGCAACTCTTCTCACCCCAGCCACACACTGTATAACCTCCTGCCCTCTGGTAGGAAATACAGGAGTACCCGGGCAAGAACCACACGGCTCAGAAAAAGCTTTTTCCCCATCATCTGTCACACTACTGAACTCCTCAGATCACTGTTAACTGTCCATTACACCCATTACATCAGGACAACTATTGGCCACATTACACACACTGGACTAACTGTACACTGCATCACAGGACATTGTAAATATTGTAACACATTTAACCATGCAACATGTTTATTCCTGTCATGATTGCACTATGCTACCACTTGCATTCTATCCATATTTGCACAAAACCTTTTACTTCCTTTTTTTCCCTCACTTGCACAATGCTACTATTTGCACTTCTGGTAGATGCTAACTGCATTTCATTGCCTTGTACTTGTACTGAGTAATGACAATAAAGTTGAATCTATCTATCTATCTATTGTCAAAACATGTCCTTAATGAACAATGTTGCTCTAAAATTATTTAAATTATTTCATTATGTAACTGCCATTCAGGTGAGTTCTCTAGCAAAGTGCGTAGGTATTTTAGTCATATACTTTCAAAATCTAGCTTACTCTTGCTGCTTTCTCCAAAATTCATACTCCAGCTTCAAAGCTATAAATGAATGAAATCAACAATGACCCAGATGCTTGTAATGAACTACCTAACTACATAGTACATAGTACGGTTAGGTTAAAGAAGTGAAATTTATTAATTTCCTTATTTCTGTCTTTTCTCATATTGTCTAAGGGAGTTTTTCCTAGGTGTTAGGCTCTAGGTAGTGGACCTTAGGCAATGGACCTCAGGTAGTGGACCCAAGTGGTGAACCCTAGGTGGTGGAGGTTAATTAGTGGACTCTAATCAGTGGACCCTAAGTTATGGTGAACGTTATAATAATATTACCTGCAGAAGAAGTTGGGGGGATGGGTAGGCAGTTGTCACAGCTGTTGCCATGGCAACGCTGACACGGTTGAGCTGCTGAATCTGTCGTTTCCACACCTCAGCGAGGCCATGCCCACTACGTTCAACATGCACTCCCCCTGCCCACAGGCCATCCACACAGAAACCCAGATCAGGTATATCATGCTGTGTTCTGAACACACACACACACACGCGCACATGTTGCCTGATCTCCATGTGGTATTTGATGAGAGTGTGTGTGTGTGTGTGTGTACACAAGCAATACTGACCTAAGAGGGCGTTTAGACAAAGCCTTGGTAACAGCACACACATGATTGGCAACTTCCTGCCAGCCAAACAGGAAGTGGACTGTCACATTCTTATATAGCTGCAGGTACACCAGCACCTAAACAACATGGAAACACACAAACTGTGACACAAAGTGTGACACAAGTGTCCTAATATTTATCCTTAACTGACTGCAGAGTCAGGAACAAGAATTTCTTAGCTAGGATTAGTTTATTAATTAGTTTAACTATTAGCTATCTGATTTGCTAAACTAACTGGCTAAACATGTAGAATAAAGCAAATGAAACTATCTGTGTGTTATCTATCTAGTTATTATAACAATCTGGCTTAGTGGGTAGCATGTTATCAAGCTAATTTGCTAAATAGCCAAGCTGCTAATAACTAGATAATTGTATTTAATAGATGGGTTGATAATCTGCTAGCATGCTAACTACCTGTTTTGTTAATTAGCCATTCAATAACATACTGATTTACTAAATATTTTTCATGATTTCAGGATACATTGTAGATTTTCTTGGTTGGCTTTCTAGCTTACTTGAAACATGCTACTTTGTTTCCTAACTCCTAAACATTAACTATCTCAGTGGATAGCTACCAAATAACTGGCTTGCTAATATGCAAATTATTGTTCAATGAATACTCTAAATGTTTTCAATGAATACTCTAAAAGTCTCAACATTATGACATATTCAGGCATAAAAGTCAAGTTAAGTGAAAGCAGGAAGTGACCTCTGACCTGTTCAATGTCGATGTTCTGGAGCCCAAGTTGAGAACGTGGACACACCTCACCTTCATCATCGTCACCCAAGCCTCTGTGCAATACAAGCACAAAGCCATGTATAAAACTGTACACTACAGGACCTCAGAAGTGAAGTGTGTGTGTGTGTGTGTGTGTGTGTGTGTGTGTGTGTGGGTACCGTGAACAGTACTGTCCCCCGGTCACCAACATTGAAATGACTGCTGCTGTGTTTCTGTTCAGATATTCACAGAGTGGCTGAAACAGAGAATTTGCTTCCTGACAACCACCAATCAGAGCCTGAGATGGAGATGAATCACACTGTTACACAACTCTTTCCCTGCAGTATGCTGCCATACTCACCCTTGTTTATTTCCTCCAACAAGTGCCACCTACATGGGGTGTCAAGGCTGAACATTTTGAGACAAACACACTTATTAACAATGCTAAAGTAATAACGGAATCAGGCAAACGGTTAATAATGGTAATGAAATGCAGCCCATGTGTAAGGAACATGGAGTTATTACCCTTTGGATGGACATCATCATGTCCATGAACTCCATCTGGTTAACCACCATGAGCACCTGATCTTCCTCAACCACCCTAATTTCCTCCGCAGTCTACACACACACACACACACACACACACACAGATCAGTAATCTGAACATGTGATGTGATGTAGTGAGAGCTAAAATTATTTACCATTAACAGATTTATCAACCGGCGGCACGGTGGCGCAGTGGATAGCGCTGTCGCCTCACAGCAAGAAGGACCCGGGTTCGATCCCCGGGTGGGGCGA
>JAOTRJ010000048.1:3898704-3910659 GCA_028564905.1 Leptodoras praelongus | reverse complement strand
CACTCACACTCAGTTCTTTTGGCTAGTAATATACATTGACATCTTTATTTTAAGAAACAGAAATAGATTTCAACAGAAACGATAGGAATGTTTTAGGTGTAGGTTATCTGTTAATGGTTCCTGGATATCTGGCAGCAGAGATCACACAAACACAGCAGTAATCATAGTCATCATGCTGAGAGATAACGTCCAACACCTTCTAGCACTAAATCAGATCCCGTCTGTGAAAAAGCACGCCATCGACCGCTCCATCAGGTCATCACTAAAACAAACAGAGCACTTCCACTCTCAGTGCTATAGTAGGTGATATAATGTTGAAATGAGTGAATGAACTGGGTTCAATAAGAATCAGAGAACAGAAGTGAGTGAGTGAATCAGAGATTATTTATGATTATTTCTCCCCTGATGTTAGCATGGACAGAGATCAGTGGAGTGTGGAGATGATGAGGAGGTTCTCTGTTTTATAAACATTGATGAGACACTGAGAACTGATTTGGATGATGCTGAGAATCACTGCAAGGACTCCCCACATTCAGCAGTCATGTTCGTTTTTCTTAGAAACATGCAAAAATAAAAACAGAGTGAAAATGATATAAATATATATAATAAAATAAATAAACAGCATTACGGGTGTAAGTTACTTTTAATCCAGTTACATTAAGTGTGTGTGTGTGTGTGTGTGTGAGACTATCAGGGCTGGTTCAGGGTGGTCTACGCTAACGAGGCACTGTGTGTGTGTGTGTGTGTGTGTGTGTGTGTGTGTGCTGGGTAGGGGGGTGTGCAGGGGTGATACTGGCTGTGTAGAACAAGAGAACTTCCCAGGCTAGGATGCTTTTCACACACTTGCACAGCCAGGGGTCAGACAGAGACAGACAGGGACAGCAGGGGTGGAAAATACTTTATGATTTTTAAGTATTATTTTGATGCAGATATGATTTACATGAGTATAAACTTGAAATTGAATATCTTATTTAATGACATCATCAAGAAAGTAAAAACGTACGTTTTTTTCTTTCTGTTTTATTTTATATGAGTGAGGTATCTTCTCTCATTGTACACAATCACACGGTCTCAGCTTAGCATCGAATCATTTGGATTTAGTGTTCAATCATGTTGGGTTAGGTTTTGATCAGGTTTAACATTGAACATCAGATTGTTTAACATCCAATCACATCCGTTTAGTGTCCAGTCATTTTGGTTTAACCATCTATGAAGAGTTGTGCAAGTTCATTGCCACACAGTGTAGTCTGCGCTCTGGTTATCCATGTGCATGTGGAGATCCTTCAGTCTGCAGTGTGGAGGCTGAGGGTCAGTGCACTGACCCTACCTTACTGAGATGTTTCAGTATGCTGGAGTAAGACTCCATGAGGTGATCAGGTGTCTCCTTAACCTCCCTGAAAGGAATGATCTCCAACTGATTTGAAAACGCTGAGGTAAGTTGCACTAATGATGATAAAAGCCTGTTTTCTTTGCTAATGCCAGGTTAGACTAGCATCAATTTCAGTAGCAATTAATTAATCAATTAATTACTTTCTAAATTAATATTCTATTTTGTAATTTATTAATTAATTTATTTTTAATATTATTATTAATATCAATGTTGATATTGATATTAATATTATATTAATTAATATTATTCATTAATTTATATTAATAATTGGTTACTTAACACCAATTAATTAATTATACTAGTTACACAAACCACATTATTCTTCCTCTCATTTCTATTCAGTGAGAGAATTTTCTACACACTCATGTCGGACACCACTAGAGATCTTGTTTTGTTTATAACACACACTTGTTTTTGCTTCTAGTCCTGACTCCACCCCAGTCCAGTCATTGATTTGTTGTCCTATTGTGTTCACCTGTTCTGTGTTAGTGTTTGAATAGTTAAACCCTGTTTTCTATATGGCTATGATGACTGGGCTATGATTGGAATATTTGTGCATTTACAATATTATAAATCGGGTAGTTTTGTTTTTGAAGTCAGATCAGTTAAGGTATGCTCAAAGTCATTTTATAATCCTCATGTGCATACAAACAATTATCTCTGCTACTCCGAAGTACCCTGCCCCAAAGGCTCCATGCATGGCCACCAGCACATTGTCTCGCAAGCTGCACAGCTCTACCAGCTGCCAGATCTTTTGCCCTCGGACCAATTCCTCCCACACTTGGTACAACAGCCTGTCTCGGATCTTAAATCCATCCCAGAAAGCTCACAGCTCCGCTGGCAAATCAACATTGTCAGCAAGGGTTCTCCCTGCTGCCGCTTGTTTGACGTTGCTGCCGTTGGTCCTTTCTTCTGCTGCTTGCTTGACGCTGTCATCACTGCCGGACCAGGAAGCCAGCCTCACTTGGTTATATATCCATCAGGCGGATGGGTACTCAGCACTCCACATTCTGCACTTTTCTTCACCGCTCATCTATAAGGGCTTGGAAGCTTCACTCAATTTCTCCAAGCTCCACTTGCACGTGGCACTTCCGATACTATCGTGACATCAGTGGTGAGGAACATGTACAAGAAGCCATTCTTGAGCATGGCTCAGAACAATGTAGCTGTATAAGAGTAAGAGTAATGTGATAGGAACATGGAACAATTCACCAACACACACAAACAGTGAGGAGAATCACAGAAACACACAGACAACAGGTGGAGGGTAGCTGACACAAACATCATCCAAGTGTCTGGCTCATGCTGCATGATGGGAACTCTCGCGAAGACACCCCCTCAAACCCTGGAGTCTCCACCCACCCCCTACCAGTGGAGGCAGACACCACAGTAGAATTGATCAAATAAAACAATACCTATATGGAAAAAGGTTGTATTTTATTAATATATTAAATACACAAATTAATTCTTACTTTGAGTGACATTTAGAGACACTGCAAAAGTCATGAAAAACAAACATTTAATTTTTTTATTCAGTTTGTGATTTTATGGCTGTTTCATTTATTTGGTCATGATTATTATTATTATTATTATTATTATTATTAGATAAATCACCTTGCCGGTTGTCGCGCCCTCTGGCGACAGTAGCGTGGTAACACACTGCACTTCCTCTCTGTCACTTTCACTCACACACACACACACACACACACAAGTTCAATGCAGTTACTATTTCGATTATGCAGGCAGTCGGTTGAAGCGCGAGCTATTCCGTCTCGTCCTCGCGCTACGTCACAGCACCACGTGACAACACTGACACTGGAGTACTCCGGTGAAGAATTCTGAGCGCGTGAAACGAAACCCGAGTGGGAACACCGGGGCATGGTTCCGAGTGGTTCAATCCCGCACGCGCGCACGCAGTGGCAGTCCGTCTGTTGTGACGTGACGAGGAAATTCCTGTGTTTGATTTAACTTTGAAAGAAAAAAAATGGTGTCATAACGGACGGTGCATGCTCTTATCAGCTCTGTGCTGCATCACACGCACGCGCGCGCGCACGCACACGCACACAAAAATGATGGAGTCTCGCGGTTGCGGTGAGAATAAAGAAAAAACAACGGCGTAGGGTTTCTAATGACCTGGAATGTGCAAGATATGGAAAATCTCAAGATTGTCATGGATATGTGTGTGTGTGTGTGTGTGTGTGTTGGTGGGCTGGCCCCGGTAGCGGGAGGGGGGTGTATAGAGGGGGATATTTAACTTGAGTAGAAAGCGGAGCTCTCGGCACACACTGCGCGCGCTCCTGCACAGAGCGAGTGGTCCGCGCGACCTGCCGTTAAGTCAGACACTTACGCGCTCAGCGAGTGGCCGTGCACGCGGACCGAGAGGAGGTGCAGACTGGGGGCACGCTGTCAGAGGGACATGAACACACCGGGGAATTAAACAAACAAAAAAAATAAACCGTTCAGGAAATCCCCACGCGGGGTATAATGACATGACATGATGTCCACGCAGAGCTCGTGAGAGGAGAGTTAGCGCTTCAGCACGCGGCGGACACTGACGGAGTCCGGTGTCAGAAAACCTCGGAACTGCTGGGAAATTCTTCAACGTTTTAAAAAACTGCTCGCGCTCGGGAAGAAGGAGGAGGAACCGGGGGCCAGCGCCGCGGCGGCGGGACCGACTGGAGCCGAGAGAGAGAGAGAGAGAGAGAGAGAGAGACAGAGTAAAAATAAACGCCAACTCTCTCTCTCTCTCTTCCTCGTGACATTTAAAAACGCACCGGCACGAGGAGAGGACACATCCGGGTCTCCCTGTGCACACGGGTGGGAAGTCTCCGTCCCATGTCGCGCTTAGCCACAGAGACTGTCACCGAGAGAGAGAGAGAGAGAGAGAGAGAGAGTCCGTGTCGCTATGGTGACCGATTGAACTGAGGGAGACTCGCGCGCGCAGGAGGAGGAGGAGGACAGCGAAAAGAGGCTGCACAAGACGAGACGGGTTTTAAACTTTATTTTTAAAGTGTTTGTCTGAGGAATTCTTCATTTATTTATTTATTTTTATTTTTTGGGAATCGTGATCCGACCGCGTAGAAGTAGAGAAAGAAGGAAAGAGAGTGCACGCGCGTTCCATGCGACTCCATGTCATTCAAACTGCGCCGCTGCGTGTAGCAGACCTCAGCTGTCGTCTCGCCTGGACTACTATCATGTTGTCCTCTGGGAGCGTTCAGTGTTAATCTACCCCTCTTCTTCTTCTTCTTCTTCTTTTTTCCTTTTTCCTTTAACCACCATGCGACTGTCCCGTGCGCTGCTGCTCGTGTGCGCGCTGCTGACGCTCATGCTGCTGGTGTGCGCGCGCCGCGGCGCCGACGCCGCTCACCGCTACCTGAGGCTTCGCCCGTCGCCGAGCGAGCACCTCCCCGTACCGGAGCTAAAAGAGGACCCGGACCCGGAGTACGATCCGCGCGAGCAGGATCTGTCCGAGCGCACGCTGCGCAAAAAGCTGGGCAGCGGCTTTGACGGTGACTTTATGTCCGTGAGCGCGCCCGCGCAGCTGCTCGTCATCAACGCCACCACCACAGCGGGCCCGGGTTCCTCCGCGTACGTACACGCACCCACCGGCGCCATGCCGGTCGAGATTAGGAGGCTGGACCTGACGCAGACGCCATACGGGCTCCGCGTGAAGATGGGCAAGAAGGCGCGGCGAAAGTTACTGCAATGGCTGTGGACGCACACGCACTGCCCCGTCATCCACGTGTGGAAAGACCTCGGCGTGCGCTTCTGGCCGCGCTACGTCAAAGAGGGACACTGCTTCAGCGAGCGCTCGTGTTCACTACCTGAGGGTATGTTCTGCAAACCGGCCAAGTCCGTCACCAAGACATTCCTGCGCTGGTACTGTCAGGGCTTCCTGCCCCAGAAATACTGCACGTGGATTCCCGTGCACTACCCCATCATCTCTGAGTGCAAGTGCTCCTGCTGAGTCCGCGCGCTGTGTGTGTGTGTGTGTGTGTGAGTGTGTGTGAGAGAGAGAAAGAGAGAAGGAAATAATTCAATAATTGGTAAATGAGAGCAAGAGAAAGCACGAGAGATTGTACGTGTGCGCGAGCTTCCGCGACACCTCTGTGAAGATGCACGGACTGAAGTGTGCTCTTCTTATAACAAACAATACATAATAGTAATTATAATAATTATAGTAATAATAATTTTATTGTTGCACTGTGTTCTCGTGAACTGAAAAGTGTGTGTGTGTGTGTGTGTGTGTGTGAGAGACGCCATATCGAATCTATTTTTTTATATATAGCATTTTGATTTTAAAATGAAGTAATAATATACCTGTACATATTTAAAAGGAAAAAGAATGAAAGAATGCAGCTATTATTATTATTATTATTATTATTATTATTATTATTATTATTATTTTGTTGTTGGTTGTTGTTGTTGTTGTTGTTGTTGTTTTGTGTTTAATGAGCAGGACCACGCGCGCACAGGAGAGAACTTATCCGGAAGTGCTCTTGTCCCGGAAGTGCTTTAACTAACTGACTCACTGCCATGCTGCCTACAGCTTTTATATCCTATTAATATTCAGTAATAATAATAATTATAATAGTAATAACAAGAATGATTATAAAAAATGGAACATTAAGGATGAAATTCTCTATTTTAAGCGTGAATTGAGTATTTTGTTGCTGAAGAAAATCCGATAGTATTTTAGTAAACAGAATGTGTCATGTTTATTTATTGTTGTAACTTGTGTTGAGTGTAGAGACAGAAGTAAAGGAAACCAGAGCACAAAGCTATCAGTGTAAAAATGCCTTGGAGACACAGTCTAGCAATAAAATCTCTGATCAAGTGGATATAGTGTGTGTGTGTGTGTGTGTGTGTGTGTGTGTGTGTGCATGCTATCACAATGTTAAGTAATGTTTTACCAGATGAAGATGTTGAGGGATAGAGAAGTGCTCAGACACCGGGACTCCTTTATCCCACTGATAATTTATTATACATTATTGGATAATTTATTCAGAACATTTCCATCTTGGGAGAATCACTGTGTGATTTATATGGATTACACTGTCAGGGTTAAAACAATTATTATTTTCAGTTACACACCAATTTATTGAACATTTAATGTCAGTCATAGTATATTAATATTTCATATTAATGATTTGAAATAAAGCTATTCCCAAAAAATCATTAAATTAGATCCCCTAGTCTCTGCTTTGAGATAATGTCCATTGTTAAAAGTGCTTTAGAAATAAATTGAATTGAACTCTATGGCAGCCTAAGAAAGGAGAAATTATGGTTAAGATCTGTGGTACCAAATGCTCTGCGGTGGCTGAGCTGCATTATTGGATGATGTACACGCTGTGGCCCTGTTGTGCTTGGGAACTGATGCATTACTGACGTTATTCAACGTACAGACACGAGTAAAAAAAGGACACAAGTCTGTACTGGTTTTTACTTTGATTTGGCCACTGTAACTGTAAATGACTGATAGTAAAATACTGATAAATGTTGTTACCAGTTATGATTTGGGTCAAGATCAAATGGGTCAAGATGAAATGGGTCATGTAAAGATGAAATGGGTCAAGATGAAATAGGTCATGTAAAGATGAAATGGGTCATGTAAAGATGTAAAGTAAAAGTTAAAGTTGCCCAGGTTCCTTTCAGAAAAATGAAAACAAATGCAGAAGTTAAAGATAATATAAAGTCAGAGTAAAAGACAAAGTCTAGGTTATGCAAAATTCCAGTTCCTTTTACAGTAAAATTTTAAGTAAAGTTTTAAGTAAATTTTACCAAAAGACTGTAGCTGTGTCTGAAATCATGTGATGTGCCAGTCTTTAATTGAGGGCTCTGTTATGACTACTGTACTGGACCACCAGACAGATTTTGTGCTCAGCAGTCACTCCCTGCACATACTGCAAACATCTCTGACAGTCAGCTATGTAGCAGTACAACACATGTAGCACATGTGTACAGTCATGTGTGTGTGTTATTACATATCTCTTTGGAATATTTGTGTAAACATCTGAAAGAGTGTACAGTCTACCTTTAAAACTTGTTGACTCTGTGTGTGTGTGTGCATTGAGATGTGTGAGGAACGTCACATGGGCATGAAACAGAGTGTCTCAGAGGGTGCATGTTTGATTTACGAGGCTGCACGTGGAGTGCGCGCCGACACAGGGCTGTTATTCATTCTTTCATGGCATTGTTGGGCTGCAAGGCAACTGAACGTAATCTGTGCGCATTAGGGTCTAGTGTGTGTGTGTGTGTGTGTGTGTGTGTGTTTGGGGGTGGGGAGATCAGAGTTAGTGCATGCACAGCAGTGTTGACATTAACAGTAAAATAATGACGCAGACACGTTTAAACACTGTCACTGCTGAAAGAGTGCAGGGAGAGAGAATGAGGTGGAGAGATTAAGAAGTTGAGCTTAATACAACAGAGGAGAAAGTGACAGAAAGAGGGGGAAAAAGAGAGAGAGAGAGAGAGAGAGAGAGAACCTGAGCAGGAGCTTTATCCAAAAATGACTCCACGAGGGAGAAATAAATAAAATACCACTCTTGAGTGAAAGGTAGCACAGCCCCTGGCTTCTGGGCAATCACATGATCATGTAGTGCACTAGTAGTACTACAAACTACTGTGATGAGCAATATAGAGCATGCACACACACTCTGCTAGTATGCAAGTATAAAAATAATTGCAATACTTGCAAATATATGAGTATAAGTACAGTATATAATTACTTTGCATGTATATCATGCACTAATATAAATGACAATGTCAGTGTATAAAATATTCATAAAGTAATGCACTATGTAGTAATTAATTGTGCACTGTGTAGTGTTTAGGTGCGATATAATACAAGATACAAACAGATACAAATATGCAGCATCAAATATGAAAATGTATGTATTTTAGACATGCTGTATACAAGTATGCAGTACAAACTGTTAACAAGTTAACAGTCATGCTCCCTACACTGACATGTAAACTATGTAGTATGCCTAGTAAGAGTATTAAAGATATGTAGAAGTATGACATAAAGATATATGTTTTTTACAATTATGTAAAGGTACAGGTATGCCCTATTCAAGTATGCTGTATACAAGTATTCAGTGTACAATTATGCAACACAATAAAAACACACATCATATAATAATGCAATGCAAGTATACAGTGTACAAGCATGCGGTGCACAAGTAAACAGTATGCAAATATGGCTTATAAAAGTGCATCACACAAGTATGCTGGGTACAACTATACACTGTACATGTATATAGTGTACTGGGACATGTGTACATTACCACACGGTCCAGAAGGACACATCCCCCCAAAGTACATCATCCATCAATTCAGATTCAAACTCAAACTGCAGCATATCAGTTACTATTCTGCATTTAATTATGCTCAGACAGGTGGAGGCAGAATTCATTGGTTGGCACTGAGCATAATTAATGGCATACCATAAAAGTAACAAAAGAAGAAGATAAGTCACACGTGTACGTTCCAGTAAAGAGAGGCTGATGAGAAGCAGACAGAAAGCAGACTGATGAAATGCAGGCACTGTATTACTTGCATTACAATAATGTTGCAGCATGTTGCTTATTGTATTGAAGTTCATTTTGTCTCTTTCTCTGTCTCTCTCTCTCTCTCTCTCTTTGGGTTTCCTGCTTCACTAAACCTAACATCCTGGATAGCTGGTAACATGAAGCTGATTATCACCCATTTCTGTTAACTCTGGGTTTTCCAGGTACAACAGAAAGAGATGAGTTGAAGAGTGAGCTAAACCTCACTTGCATTCCTGGTATGAGTGATTGCCTTATGCTGGTGAATGGAAATGGATCCAACACATGTCCAACAAGTCTACCTCTTGGCTGTACAATGGTCACAGCAATGCACAAACCATTCTGCATCTGTCTGATAGCCCAGCCAGTAGAATCACTGTTGTAGCCACTGCAGAGACTTTGCTACTCCAAAGGGCCTTGCTCCCACAGCTCCATGCACGGTTACCAGCACTTTGTCTTTCAAACTGTGTGGCACCACTAGCTGCCATGGGGCTGATTTCTCCCACACTCTGTAAACAGCCTACCCCAGTCAGCTTGCAGCACTTTAACAGAGGCCCCATGTGGCATTGTGTCTACCCAGTCTGGCTTTTTACCAGATTGCAGGCACCCAAGTGTCCAAGAAATCTCAGCATCCTTACCTTGTGTTTTGCAAAAGTCATCGGACTCCACGGTGTCCAGCCCTGTATCAGGGGACACCCCGGTGGCAGCTGCACTCTGCTCCTCCAGGCACACACTGTGTTTGCAGGTCACTGTTGCACACATACACTGTGACAGGACATCAGCTTTGCTGTGGAGATGCCTCAAGCTAATAAATTCTCTAATTACTTGCTGCTGGGGTTGTTCTGCAGTGGCAAAGATTAAGCTGCTTAGGTGTGCTGCCTGCAGCCCTGTGGATCTGTACACCGATACTGGTGCTGTGTATTCAGCTCCTCCAGCACCAAGATCTTCACCCCAAGAAAGCTGCAGTGATCTCAACCCAAAGGCATCACTCCTGGCCCCTCAGATTCCTCCAACGGCCCTGGTGCTGCATGTATACCTCCTCCAGGGATGGCAGTCTCATCCAAGGGAGCCTGAGGTGCTACCACCAGCGATCCCCGACTCTCTGCTGCTTTGGTAATGCAGGTAATTTTAAACAGCTTAACGTGCTTCTTGTCCATACTCAAAATACATGACTTTAATTCAAACTTGGCCCTTACAGCTGCTAGAAAATCTAACCCCAGAATACAAGGGTCCTGAATAGGGTTAGGATTAGGGTTAGCCAAAACCCATGTGCTCTGGACAGGCCCTCAGTCCTCACCAAGAGCGGTTTCTTCCCCTGCATGCTCATGCTAACACTGCTGACTGACTTCAACTGCCTGGTGGTCATCTGCTTCCAGGCTATTATCCCAAGTATCCAGACCTACTCCTGGCCATAAGAGCAATACAGCAGACCCAGTGTTGAGGAGGGTCCCGACCGTCACTGTGACACCATATTCCGGGTGGTAGTCTGCCATTTCCTGTGAGACCGGCTCGCATATTTTTCCCCACCTTACTGCAGTGCAACACAACAACTGCTCCCCATTTGGCTTCTCTAGAGCTGTGTGGGTTGCTGTCTCTGCCTCCACATTATCCGTCTCAGAAAACTGGGCCATGTTTGGCAGTGCATGCTCCCCTAAAATGAGCTCTGCATGCTTGGCTTCATTAACAGCTACTTGGAGGTTGGTTGTGGCTGAAAGCCGGACATGCCGCTTCAACTCCTTGGACATGAGCATGCTCAGAAAGTAGTCAAGAGTCAACTCTTCTTGCGCTGTATCTGGCAATGCCCCCTACTCCTACGCAAATGCTATCGACTGGAGAGGCACCACTTAATTTCCTCCCTTCCTTCCTTCCTGGAGCTTGTCATTGCAGTTCCCCCATCAATGCAGCCAGGTTGAGAGAGCCAGAGATTGAGGAGTGCTTGTAGTGCCTTTCCCTTGAGTGCCAGGCACAGCTGTGTCACCGTTTCGGCTGCTATCCACTTGTAGTAGCCAGCAACCACACGTAATTGGGATCCCAGGCTCCTTCAACATTGAAGCATTGCAGGCTGATTGGCACTGTCTTTCTCTCTGCTGGTGAATCAAATCAGCCCTGATGCTGCTGCTGGCTTTGCCACTATTGCTTGGCCGCTGCCACTGGCTCTTCTGCTACTTGCTTGGCCGCTGCCTCTGGTGCTGGCTCCACTGCTGCTCACTTGGCCATCAGTGCTGGCTCCACTGCTACTTGCTTGGCTGCTACTGCCAGCTCTGAGGCTGCTTGCTCAGCACTGTCATTGCTGGACCATCAGGACCATCAGGCTGCCATTGACTGGGCAATCCACTTTCCTTTGTTGCTTGTCCCTAAGGTCTTGGATGCTTCACTTGACAATAACCTCTTGTAGCTCTGCCTCCAAATCCCACTTCTTCACCAATGTGATGTCAGCAGTAAGGAGTGTTCATGAGAAGACATTCTCAGACATGACAAACAGCCCCTTAAGTCCAGCCCATGCTGCATGATGGGAATTCATGTGATGTCACTGTCCCAAACCCAAAAGTTGCTGTCCACTCTCTAAAATCCAGTGGCTGTTGACACAGTATGTTTTAATATGAATAATTATATCTTTTTGTCAGATGATGAGTGTATGAGTATGCTGCACACAAAAAACATATTGCTGTTGAATTTCCTTTATTATGGTAATTATTTGCTTCCATACACAATCAGAAGCACATTCCCCATCCATATATACCTCATATGGCAAGCCCACAATAACATCTGGTCATGTACCAACTGAATTGAAGGCAACTAGTGATATTCCCATCCTGAAGAAATCCAGTCTGGGTACCTAAGATATTCAAAGCTACCAATACGTTGTCCATTTTCAGATTTATTCAACTGTCCATAAGGTTATATAAGAGAGAGGTGGGAGAAACAGAAATACGGATTGTTAGGTATGCTTTTGACCAATCTTTAAAAGAAAATGTACATTTTGTGCAGAGTGCAAGCAGGGACTCCGGCAAGACT
>JAOTRJ010000048.1:3619138-3630039 GCA_028564905.1 Leptodoras praelongus | reverse complement strand
GAGTTCAGCCAAAATCAGCCTTAATGGAGAAACTAAATGTGCTGAGTTTAATCTTTTTTTTTTTTTTTTTTTAATGTGGCACGCATTAAAGTCTTGAGCTTTATTTCTGCACTTCTTCTCCTTCTTCTTCCTCTTCTTCTTCCTCTTCTCCTTATTCTTCTTCTTCTTCTTCTTCCTCTTCTTCTTCTTCCTCTTCTCCTTATTCTTCTTCTTCCTCTTCTCCTTCTTCTTCCTCTTCTTCTCCTTCTTCTCCTTCTTCTTCCTCTTCTCCTTATTCTTCTTCTTCCTCTTCTCCTTCTTCTCCTTCTTCTTCCTCTTCTTCTTCTTCTCCTTCTTCTTCCTCTTCTTCTTCTTCTCCTTCTCCTTCTTCTTCCTCTTCTTCTCCTTCTTCTTCTCCTTCTTCTCCCTCTTCTTCTCCTTCTCCTTCCTCTTCTTCTCCTTCTTCTCCCTCTTCTTCTCCTTCTTCTCCTTCTTCTTCCTCTTCTCCTTATTCTCCTTCTTCTTCCAGGACAGAATGAATGAAGGGCATCACATGCTGTCAGTAATCAGCGATGTGACGTGACGTTACTGTTAGCACCCTGAAGTTGATTACTTTCCCACAACAGCACGTCACGCACGTGATTTATCCTTTATAGGCCACAGCCGTTTCCCCGTTCTAAAATATTGTATTGTAGTTTTTGTCCGTTTACAGTTACATTAACTGAAATCTACTCAGTTCTCTCTCTCTTTCTGTCTGTCTCTCTCTCTCTCTCTCTCTGTCTGTCTGTCTGTCTCTCTCTCTGACTGTCTCTCTTTCTGTCTGTCTCTCTCTCTGTCTGTCTGTCTCTCTCTCTCTTTCTGTCTGTCTGTCTCTCTCTCTCTCTGACTGTCTCTCTTTCTGTCTGTCTCTCTCTCTCTGTCTGTCTGTCTCTCTCTCTCTCTGACTGTCTGTCTCTCTCTCTCTCTCTCTGACTGTCTCTCTGTCTGTCTGTCTCTCTCTCTCTCTGACTGTCTGTCTGTCTCTCTCTCTCTCTCTGACTGTCTGTCTGTCTCTCTCTCTCTCTCTGACTGTCTCTCTGTCTGTCTGTCTCTCTCTCTCTCTCTCTCTCTCTCTCTGTTTATTTTCTGTCTGTGTATAAATCGTGTGTTTGTTGCCACACAGGATGTGCGCAGTGCTCAGGCTAATTGTGCTACCGCTGTTTGTTCCTTTCCTTTCAATTGTGGGAAAATGGCTGTAATTGTTGCTCAGGAAACGTACGTGGTACAGGGTTACAGGGTTGGATGTGGTTTTTACTGTACAGCAAAGCCACAGAACCGGCAGCTGAAGCTGAGCAGGCCATGTTCTGACCAGTGAGACTGGGTAAGACTTTCAGAGGTTATGGAACAGAATAACGCTTCACTGATCAGCAATAACGCTTCAGTCACCACGCAGCCACCAGCCACCACGCAGCCACCAGTCACCACGCAGCCACCAGTCACCACGCAGCCACCAGTCACCACGCAGCCACCAGCCACCACGCAGCCACCAGCCACCACGCAGCCACCAGTCACCACGCAGCCACCAGTCACCACGCAGCCACCAGTCACCACGCAGCCACCATGCAGCCACCAGCCACCATGCAGCCACATCTGAATTCCAGTGTTCCACTTCATTTTAGTAAAACGAGTTCCTCCAGTGTGGCTGAATTCTGGCCAAAACCCTCTCCGTGTTTCCTGCAGAACCCTTTCACACGTGTGCTGTATGTACCTCACTCAGTTTATAGATGAATAATGATGGTCTCGTTCCTGGTCTTGTGTAAGCTTTTTCCCGTGTAGCATTAATACAGAGTAAAGAACCTTAGCCACCAGTAGATATTTGAGTTCACTTAAATGTTCCTGGCTTGGACCTGACTGCAGGCCAATCGGCTGTGTGTAAGTAGAAGTTATCGGGAGGTGGAGCCACTTGGCCAGGGTCTGGAAGAAGACCCAAACTGTCCCCCTCAGCTGTGAGGATGCTGGTTCAGATGGTCAGGAACAACCCAAGAACCACCAGCTGGAACACCAGCATCACTGTCTACAGCCAAGCAAGTGTTACACCACCATGGACTGAGAGGCTGCTGTCCAAGATGGAAGCTCCTGCTCCAGTTTTGACGCCTTCAAGCTTCGACTACACACGGCCTTCTGGAGGAAAGTTTATGGTCAGATGAGACAAAGATTGAGTTGCTTGGCCACAATGACCAGAGGTATGTTTAGAGGACTGACAGTGAGGAACTCAACCCTAAGCATGCTGTATTAACTGTTGAACATGGTGGTGGTAGCATCATGTTTTTGCAGCCAGTGGAACTGGTACCCTGTACAAAGCGTATGGAGGAACGCTTTCCCAAGGTCCTGACCTCAACCCTGTCTCACTGTGTTTAAAAGCCGGCTCTGTGCCCGGACACCACCAAGAGAGCGGTCAGATATCCAACCGGGATTCTGGCACAAGATTATTGATCAGAAGTGACCAGAAGCACCTGGTGGAGGCGCAACTCCGTAAAGGACGTTTAACCCGATATTAGCGGTGCTGGGTGTATAATTTAGACCCAGTGATGATTTCAGAAAACCAGAAATTCTGCACCAGGTCCTTGTTGTGTGATGTGGCGTCCTTGTGCCCCAGAATACAGAAGAGTTCAGAGAAATCACTGGAGGTTCATTATGACCAGGATGTGTGAGAGACACTCCGGTATAAGGTTCTCAGAGATTGTTTAATGGTGATAACGTAATTCTGCCATCATGTCATCCTGCTGCAGTCGTGAACGCTGGATATTCTTAATGACCTTGGACGTGTTGGTCTTTCTTTGCTGCATGTGTTGCTGCTGTTCCTCCTGTTCAGGGAGAGATGTGGTACAGAAACGACGCGTTACAGCTGTGATTCCGCTCCAGCTCTGTGCCTCGGGCCTGCCGAGTCTCTAGCAGAGTCTCTAATTGTCTCATTAACTATGTATTAACCTTAATCCGGCCTCTCGACTGGAGCAGTGCGTGTATTAGACCTGTTATTATCCCCCTGTACCTGTTATTACAGAGTGTGTGACATAAGGATTAGCTCGTTTATAACCGCTGTGCTGTTGAGTTAAGACTGGCCACAAAAACGCCTGGTATATCGCAGGTTCCCGTTTCTATAGTAACCAATCATTCAGAAGAGAACCGCTGATGGATACGGTGTACGGTGTATCGTCTTCATGCTTCCTCACACTCCACCGTCACTGATTATTTTCCTTTTCCGGCACGGCGCACGCATGGTGCCTTATTATTTATTCTGTAGAACTGGTTGGGAATGGCGTACGCTTTTTATAAAGACAGCCGTAAGTGCAGGAACGGACACATTGGACAGGGCAGATGGTTTTAAGATTTGCTGAACAATTCCCAGCAGAACTGACGAAGCCAATCTTCAGGATTATAACCCTTCGTCGCTTTGAGACGGCTCAGTGACGCGGGTGACTGAAAAGCGTGAAAATTGCAAACACCTTGTTATTTTAGCCGTCATCAGCGCTGTAATGGTTTGGAGAAAGGTCAGCGAGTGTGCAGGAGACGATGAAGATGAAGCCGAGCGCTAGGTGGCAGTGTTTAGCCACCGGTTGGGCGATGCGGCACCGAGACGACCTCTCACTGCTGAAACGCATGACGTCAGATTACATTTAGACAACAGAAGACGGGGGAAAATAACCCAACCAAACAACATGGTGGTGGAATGGTAACTTTTAACGTACATGGCATTTAGAATACATTTTACTGTTTAGTTAATAGAAAAAAACAAACCTGCAAACCTGATGGAAATCAGAGCCATGCTTGCTTGTTTGTCACTAATAATGATTTCCTGTACAAATTACGGCCTAAAACCGTTTAAACCTCCTTTTTCTTTAGAGCATTACGTCACCTTCTGTATTAATCAGGTCACTGTGTGTTAAACCGAGCCCATGTGCAGTTTAGTCAGTCGTACAGTAAGAAACACTTTCACTCTCCACCTATAGATGGCACTGTTGCTCAATGCAGAGCTTCCCCACAGCCATGCCAGACGTTAACGTCGTTTCTCTCCCTCCCTCCCTCCATCCCCCTCTCTCTCTCAGACATGGAGAGACACGCTGCAATAATGATTTACATAAAACGGATAGTATTGCCTGTAAACATTAACTGCCAACGGTTGCTACATCCTTGTTCCTAAGAGCCGAGAGGCGGTTTGAGGAAGCACGTCCGTGTGCATCAGGAATCGTAAAGGTGTATCCAGGTTGTCGGGTCAGGAACCATAACAGAATGATCACCTTAGATTTGTTACCTTTGAGATATAATCTGCTGGGATGATGTTCTCATGGTTCTGGCGTATTTAGTTTATAGTATTTTCATCCATAAAAGTCTTGAGTGAACGTGTGCGTGCATGGACGTTGCTCATTCATGAAAATGCCAGCTCTCTGCTCTCGGTTCCTGATTGGCTGAACGTCATCGACGCTGCTGTACTCGTCTCTGCGAGGCGACCAATGAGCAAAGCCGCGGTTTGGAAGCACAGCGTTGCGCTTGTCCTCGTCGAATCGCCCGCCCGACACAGCTCACGCTTCTTGCAGCTTCAAGCAAACCGGTGAGACTTTTTCCCCCCTCGCTTCAACTCAGACCACAACCATGGAGAGAGAAAAAGGGAATAGTGAGCGAGAGGCTGGGAAAAGGAGGAGACTGGAGAACGGAGCGAAGCATGAGCTCGCATGCGATTACTAACTGTTCTGTCGTGGAGGGGATGAGCTCGACAGAGTGAGGAGAACGTTTCGAAGGATGGAGTGTGGAGTGGAGCGCCGGCTTCCTTCTCGCTCCCTGTACGTCGTGTTAGATGACCTGTCGGGACTCTTCCCTATGTGGGGATTTCAACGCCTCATTAAGAACAAACTCACTCTGTGTACCAGCTGTTAGTATTTTGCGTGAATACACCAAAAAACGGTCGTCTCACAGAATGAATTATTTAACTGTGAAATATGTTCATAATGAACTGTGGAATGCTTTGTCCTTTCTTCAGGCACAGCTTCCATTGAAATGGTACGGCGTTAAGGGGTGGAGACTGATCCGACAGGTGCTTTACGCACATAATGCAAAGTTGTTTTTCTTTTGCAGTCTATATACAGACCAAAATACGTGTTGATGCCACCACAAGCACTCTGCTGCACATTGTATGCCGATGACATGTTCACCACGTCATTGGTCAAAATGCAACACCATCCCTTATTTCATTTGATTTGTCCTGGAGTATCATGGTATATCTCCTCAGAGGGGCTCTGGATAAATAAATAAGGATCTGGGATCAGTTTTCAGCCTCTATTCTGCATTGAACTAGATCATCAAATCAGCACACTTATGCAGATGTTAAACTTGATGATCTGAGCATGTCCTTGTCGGACACGGTCATGGTCCTCTTGACCTGCTGTTAAAGCATCAAGAGGAGATGGTGGGACTTGTTTCAGCTGGTCATTAAACCTTAAACGAGAGCACTTTTTAATTGAATCTGGTCATGAGTGGCCTCTTGTATCCGTCCTTTGCCGTGCTGGGCGTACGTACGCCCTGGCTAAGGTAAACACTTATGTTTCTCTCTGCCCTTGCTCAAAGGCCACAGCGACCGATGAGTCTTGAGCAACGACTAGATTGGCAGGATAATTCAGACAACCATGATGAATACCGACTTCCAGGGGTTGCTCGGCTCTGCGAGGTCTCGACACACACTCCCCGTTGCACCTTTTTGAATTTTCATCAGTTCCTCGGCGATGACCGATACAGAACCGCAACTCCATTCCATCACTCAGAAACATCTTCCAGCTCCAATCTCTGCCTTCCAGCCTCCTGTGCTTAATGTTACTGCGACCCATCGAGGTCATCATCTGATGAGTCCAGCCTGCAGTACCGCCCCACACGCCTCCTCCACCCGCTTTCAGCCCAGACCCCATAAAACCAAGCCCATCTCCAATCACATTTCCACCAGGGGAGCCATCATCTTCTGTCACCAGAGTGCACGGATAATAGGACGAGAGGACTTGGGATTGACTGAAAGCGATGGATCAGCTTGGTTTCTGGTTACAATCAGGAACAGGCAGCAATCTCCACTACTCCTTCTCATCGTCATCCTCCTCCTCCTCCTCTTCTCCCCCCACACATAGTCATTTTCCCAGGAGCCGACTGTGGCAGAATGATGCAATGGCCTTTCACCTAGGCTTAATAACTCCTGAATCCCTGCTTTAGAGAATGTGCTGCTGGAGGTTGGCTTATATCAGTTTATAGTCCTGTAAGGTTTGATTGTGTGGTGGACGAGGGGTGGGAGGCAGCGGGCGCGGTTCAACTTCGCTTCACAACCTTCACTGGAATGAGAAGAAGGTGGAATGATGGACGTTGTTTTCTTCCCTCCTACCATACAGGACACTTTCTGCAGTTCCTCGGAAGTAAAATGTGTCCTCCAAGCACAAAGAACTTTGTTGCAAGTGACCTTGTTGCACAGATGTTTGTGTGTCAGTACTGAAAGCAACACTTTTCAGACAAACATAATAATAATAATAATAATGAAGGTTGAAGGTTCTACATGCAGAAAAAAGACGTAATTGTGACCAGAAGTCTCCAGAAGAGCTGTGGCAGATTCTCCTAAGGTTAAGTCAGAATCTTGAGAAGGCGTATCTTTTACCTATCATAAAGAAAATGTGTAACTGTTACTTTGCTTTCCACATCTCCTGGTTGTCAGAGTTTCCCTAAACCTAAACCTACAACAAAAGCTGCATGGCTAACCAAACGTGAAATATATATATACGCCAAAATAACCCACTCTGTGTTTTTGCTTATCAATTTTAATGACTGCTTTACCCTGACCACCTGCTGGAGCTGAGAGCGGTGAAGGGGGCGACCCGAGAAGAGAGGACTCGAAACGTATTAATTCTGCATGTCGAGATCCCCGGTGCGCTCCGGCTCGGCTCGGCGTCCGCGAGCCGCACTGTATAAATACAAATGAAAGGGTCAAAGGGACTGAAGTGCTTCTGAAAGCCAGACGGCTCGGAAAAAAAAGGCTGCGGCAATTTGCATGCGGCGTGTACTTTTATGGTGTAGCAAAGCAGAAAGGTCTGACTCAAAGCAAATGAGAAGCCGCTGACCTTTCTGTGTTGTGGAAATGGTGTATAATTGCATGGACACGTTTTGCATCAGCAAGTTGGAGGGGTCTTTCGATTAATCTGTCTGCTGGTGTTAAAAAAAAAAAAAAGAAGGGAAGAGCCTTGACAGTCGAGAGAGTTCCTCTTTTGTTTTTTACACGCGTGGCCCTTGGGGGCCCGTGGAGTCCTCGTATGGATATTGTGCAGGCGGATGTTAACCATGTTAATATTGTATCTTGAATTTGAAGGAGTCCATAGAGCTGTATTGATCAGGCTTTAGAGGCTTGGCTGATTTTCGATTGCTAGAAGCTAGCGTGTCCTTGACTACCGGCTAGTCATAATAGCCCCGACTCAGGCCATTAATATCTCATGCAGGTTATTTTCTCGGCATCCAGATTAAGGCTGTGAGACCAACACTGATCAACAGGAAATACTGTACATTGCTGTACGTTGCTTGTTTTTTCCCCCTCTTACTTCATCCCCGGTGTAAGTGACCAAGCCGTACGTCCTCACCTCCATACCCCCTAAATACCACTGATCTCCATTGAGATCTATTGACCAGCCATTTACAAGAGCTAATACAGGCCCAACGGAGCAGGGATCACGTTTCACCATGCTCACATTATGACCAAATAACCAGCAGACGTGAAGGTTAATGGCGAGGTTGCCAAATCAGGCCGATTTAAACTTGAAACAGCCACACAGATTTTACTAATGGCACTTTAATAAACTTCTGCAAGGGGGCAGGGGTGGCTCAGGGGTTACGGTGTTGGGTCAGTGAATAAAAGGTTGGGGGTTCAAGCCCCAGCACCACCGAGCTCCCACCATTGGGCCCCTGAGCAAGGCCCTTAACCCTCAACTGCTCAGGTGTATAAATGAGATAAATATAAGTCACTCTGGATAAGGGCGTCTGCCAAACGCCATAAATGTAAATAAAATGTTTAAACATACAACTGAGAGAAAGAAGAAAAGAAAACTATCTGGTAGGTTTGGCTAATTAACCGTCGGTCGACGCTGTCTCGGTCGCGCTCTGGCTTGGCTTACTTGTTTACACTCAAGTCAGTTTTAGTGGCATGTTTTCAGAACACAGAGTATACGACAGCGATGCGAGTACTGCTTGAGAAATAAAACGGTGCGCAGTGTGGCCAAGCGCCCTGTTCAGGATGTCCTTAATGAAGAAGCCGTCCTTGAGCTGTGAGGTGCATCAGAAGTGTTTGGCGGACAGGAGGGGCGTCAGCCGGGTGAGAGGAGTTATAGACCGGGCTTTCGTCCTGTGTGTGTGTGTGTGTGTGTGTGTGTGTGTGTGTGTGTGTGTGTGTGTGTGCGCGAACAAAAGCCTCCAGTGCGTCCTGAGCTGCCGAGAGAGTAAATACCCTTAACCGCTAGCCGGATTATCCATCACCATCAGAGCTGTCCTGGCGTCGTGATGACTCCTGACATTGCCCGGTCATGCACCGTCACTCTGGAAGCGTCCTGGCGACGGTGTGCATCAGTAATGAAGCGCAGGGAAATTTAGCCTCATTCCAGCTGTCCTCGAGGTGTCAGGGTTCCACACTTGCTCAATTATTCAAGCTGCAGTAACGTGGTAAGATGAGCAGCGAGAGCAGCGTGTACCGTCATTTGGATGCTTGTACTGCTTTTAGCTTCCACTGTGCGTATCGTTCTGGTAATAACGCTCCCGTCGTCTGAACAAGTCGCACATTGCAGTCTGTCCTCTGCCTGAACGCCGGCACTGTGCCTCAGGAAAGGCTCTTCAGTCTGTCAGAGCACGGAGAACACAACAACGTGCACCGGGGTTACTCCAGGACCTAAACACTGCTTTTCCCATTACGCCGTGTTGTTCTTGGATGTTTTCCATGTTCCATTGGAAACCCAAAAAAGCTCGTGCATTATTATTTATTACGGTTACGCAACACGTGTCCTGCTGATACTCCTGTTTCTCCTGACCTTTTTGGGTTTCAGGTTGTCATAGATATTCACATTGAGATTTCCATTAACTGGAAAATTGGCTCTGAAGTTTTTCCATGTAGATCATTTCAGATTTTTGGAAGCTACATGGTGCATGCTGTAGGGTTCCTGCCTGCTCTGAAGCTGTCAAGGAGCGTTCGTCGTCTCCCAGCCTTTCATGATCAACGACTTCTTCTTCTTCTTCTTCGCTCAGGTTTCCCAGTGGATGACCTCATTGGCCCGAATGAGCGGATCATCCAGAATCGCTGCCTTAAGCAGGATTTTCTCGTCCTTATGTTGCTGGAACATGAGATCGTAAAAGAATTGTTTGTTTGCGCGTCGAGATGGTGGCTGTACGATCTGATAACGCAGAATCCACATTATCACACAGCCTGTTGGAGACTTCAGCAGTGTGACGACCATAATCTGAAAAGAATGCTGAAATCGCAGCGGGCTTCACGGGCCTCGTAAAAGAGGGGAGCTTTTAGTTTTACTGTTTTCTGGAACGTGGAACATGGAGACGCTTGTGTATAGCATGCCTTTTAATTAAGAGTGCATTATTGATGATGTTTATTTAAGACCAGACGAATTACTGGTGTGCGTGTGTGTGTGTGCGTGTGTGTGTGCGTGTGTATACAGTCTTTATAACATGGCTCGCTCTGTCAGCGAGGGACTCAGTGTGTGAAACTACGCCAATGGGCTTTCCATGTTCTGGAAGCTTTCTTTGCTTTATAATACACTTAATAATACGCTGCCTTTCCATTTCCTAAAGCCCGGCGGCCTACTTGTTCAGTCATGAGTGCTGGATTCGGCTTGCCAGGGTTATTCCTGGACAATTAGCCAAGGAGATTTCCTCTCACCATGCGCTGAGGTATGATGTCACCGTTGGCCATCTGCTCGTCTCTGGGGTTTGGGAGATTGAAGGATAAGCACGAGTAAACATGCAAGCAGGTCAGCGAGGACTGTCTGGCAGCTCTTGGCTGTAACGGGTGAGTGCGTGGCGACTTCCTCGAAAGCGAGACTACCTGCTGAGATCGAAGCTACATTACCCATCAGCCCACTGGTGCATGCAAGACCGGCTGTGCCGCTATTACCGGGCTCCTACAGTAGAGACGAGACACTGGGGATTGTGAAGTTGTGGAAATAAGGACAGGCATTTCTATGAAACAAACCTGTAGTCAGGTTATCGGCGATGACCCGAGGGAAGGCGACGGGAGGCCGTCGGGGCTCCGTGATAATCGTAGGATTTCACACGACAGGAGATCCGCCATCGCTCGGACAAATGACACGCAGCACAGCCCAGCACGCTGCTCGCTGTCCTGCCCTTAATGCTAATGAAAACACTTTCAGGAATGACCGCGCTGCGCTCCTACGTGTATCCACAGGGTTTCAATTTGATATTTGAGCCCCGGTGGCATTAAATCTGCCGTGATGCAGTTCGGCTAGTCATTGTGACGACTTTGATAAGTGAAGGGGGTTACGGGGAAGTCGTCGTGCTAGTTGTGCTTACCTGTTGTGAGTTCCTTGTGAATCGGGTTCACTCGCTGTCTATTAAACCTGATTGCATCGGTCCCGATTGTCGGATTGTTCAACTCCTCAAGACCAAAGACATTTGTGGTTGCTTGCTCTGGGGCAAGATTTTTTGCCCAGAGGGTAACATTCCTGGGCTTGTGTGTTACACTGCAGTGTAGAACTAGCGAACACCTCGAACCCCAACGTCCTGTGAGTGCGTGCTCACAAATGGCTGGATTTATGGATTCATAAATATAGCATGGAAATACAGGGGTTGGACAATGAAACTGGAACACCTGTCATTGTAGTGTGGGAGGTTTCATGGCTAAACTGGACCAGCCTGGTGGCCAA
>JAOTRJ010000048.1:3270846-3286487 GCA_028564905.1 Leptodoras praelongus | reverse complement strand
TCCAGTGGTGCAAAATGCAAATTCTTCCAATTTTTTAGCTGGTCTTAAGATTTCGATCAGGAGTGTATATATATATAAAATAAATAGACTACTAATAAGTAAGTATGTACATTAAATACTTAAATAGAATTGTCAGTTTTTAAAGCAAACCATATAAGAAGCGTTGTGTGTTGTAGAAAAGGCGTAGACACGATATTTTTGTCATATCGCTCCCAGCCCTGCTCATCAATATGAGCAAAGCCAAACACACTTTGATGGTGTTCCATTTGAACGCAACCATAAATACTTTAACATGCCTCCATTTGTAACATGCAGCAAGCGTTTCAGTGCATATGAAATACGCCGTTGTTCCTCAACCGGGGAAAGTAAACCGAAACGCAGAGGACAGAGAAAATACATTTCCTCCGACGCCGTCAGTGTAATTATCTTTGTCTCTTATTATATTTTATTCAACAGCGACGCGATGCTCAGCGAGGCCGGGAACATCGCGTACGTCAGGGACGCCGCCTTTTAAAAAGAGTGTGTGTGTGTGTGTGTGTGTGGATCATGCATCAGTTTAAAAAGAATAGAAGGACAGAAAAGTGTGGTGTTCAAAAACATGAATGAAGTCATGAACCAAAACAAATGGATTATCAGAGGAAGAGAGATGCTTGTCCTAGCATGAAACATCAACGCTACATGATCTGTATATAATTTATATTAACATGCTTGTTCTAATACATTACCGTTTCTATAGCAACAGTTCATTCATAGGGACCTGTCCCGGCTTGTCCTTATTATTATTATTATTATTATGCTAGCATCAGTGTTAGGCTTCAGATTTTATGCTAACAACAATAAGCATGTGTGCATGAAATCCAGTTAGAGCCTGTCTGATGCTAACTAGCCTTTATGTCCTGTTTAATATTACCGTTAGCAGTCGAAATATTTAATTCAACATGTCAACGTGAACGGAAAAGTTTCCCGGTCCGGACTGTGTAAAAGTGCTAGCTGTAATCGCTTATTTTAAAAAAATTTACCTCAGGAAGTGTTTTGTGTGCTGTGAAACCTGAGACTGACCCCATTTTAAAGAGGCTAAGCAGTGTGTGTGTTCAGATACGCCAGGCGCTGTCAGTCAGACACTCCTCAGGATGCTCACACACACACACACACACACAGCCTCCAGCGTAAACACAAATCGACCCTGACCCTGACAAACAGGAGTGAAAGCAGGGCGATGCTACGGCTAACGTTTATCACGTTGCACCTCTTCTGTAGCACACGTTCGGTCTCTCACACACTCACACACGCTGTCAGGACCTCTTACAGCCTCTTTCATCATCTGACAAGGATCAGATTGGGCCCGGGTTGGAGAATGCTGCTGGTTCCTGAGCGGGGCCACGCTGGAGGTTATCAGCGCAGAACCGCAGCGCAAATCTGCTTTTATCGGAAAACGTTTTGATTCTCAGCAACAATCCACATCCAGTGTGACTTTTTTTTTACCTCAGTGTGCTAGTAAAAACGGCTTTCCAACCACCGTTCTGATGACAGCTTTAAAACTAAATAGTAACAAACAAAACTAGCTATCAAATGTAATCAAAATTGCTAACTGAACTACAGTATGCTAGCTCTTATATAGCACTACCATTAGCATATCTGACTAGTAGCGCTTTTATAATGTTAACTAGCCTTCAGAACATTTTTTTACCTCACATTATGCCACAGGATTTATGCTAATTTGCACGCTAACATTCATTTAATAGTAGAAATATTAGCCACAATGTGAGTAATCACAATGCTAAGTGGACCTTGACAACTGTTACATCATATCACTATTAGCATTAGCTAAGATTTTTCAGTGCTAGCAAGTTAGCCGCATTCCTAATTTCTGTGAGAAATGTGTTTTGATAAATATCACCATAGCCATCAGGATTAGCTATATAATGTTTTACCTCACATTATGCCACATTATATGCTAACATTCATTTAATAGTAGAAATATTAGCCGCAATGTGAGCATTTTTTTTAATCACAATGCTAAGTGGACCTTGACAACTGTTACATCATATCACTATTAGCATATATTATAATGCTAACCGGCCCTTAGGTTGAATAAATTGTGATGTGATACGTTAATTCTCTCATCATCCGCCATATCATTTAATCACAGCTAGCTAAGATTTTTCAGTGCTAGCAAGTTCCTAATTTGCGCCACATTTCTGTGAGAAATGTGTTTTGATAAATATAACCATAGCCATCAGGATTAGCTATATAATGTTTGGAGAACTAGATAGCAGAACTAGCGGGAAATAAAACTGCGTCAGGAAAAAGTCAGGATTAACAGTTACAAAGTGTCTTGCTGTTAGCGGAGCTTGTTCGTCTCCACACACAGGTGTAGAAAACATGCCAGAAGAACTTCTCGGGATGAAAACGATAAAAGTTTTAGCATACTGTTATCCCTACACGCGGGAACATAAGTTCAAAGTCGTACAGAATTTATACGGCGGTGGTGGCGGCGACAGCGGCGGCGTGGTTCGGGATGCATTTGCATGTGCATGAATAAATGATTAAAGACGATAGCGATCAGAGTTAATTATTTCCATTGTTAATTTTTTATTGCTTTTATCCGCGACGGAGAAAACACATTAGCTGCTTGGTGTCTGCTAAATCTTTCATGGCGAGCTGTTCCGCAGGAAAACAAAACAGGCATCTGGAAGAAAACAACGAGGAACCATGTTTCAGAGAACCCGCTAATGATAAAAAGAGCTTGGGTTCATCTTCGTACATTTCAACACAAGAACCCTTTTTTGGAACATAAGGAACCATAAAGAACCTGTGAAGAACCATGTGCCAAGGCAGTTTAGCTAGCTAGCTCGTCCAAGACACAAAGGCCACGCCTCCTAAAATGTGACTAAGACACGGCCAACACTTCCTTCAGAACTTGTGAATGTTATCCAGATGTATCTAACCGTCATTAATGTACTGGTTTTCATTAATAATTGTACGAAACCGCGTGAACCTTTAAAACGGCGTCACCCTGAAACCCTCCCCGGTGCGTCTTACTTCCTGTTGTATTTTGCATGACCTTTCATACTGAACCATTGCCGAGCATTAATCAGGCCAGACAAGAGTTCTGCATATTAATGTTGTTCGTTTCAGCGCCAGTCTGCAGCACTGACTGTGTAAAATCTGCTCATTTAGCAGCACCAACATGTCACTGTCCTGCTAGTCATTAGCATTTTTCTGAAGAGAGTTTTAGCAATGAGGTTTCCCGACATCAACAGTAAAGCTCTTAATGAAGCCTGCTGACTCGCTGTGTGACGCTTTCATCCAAAATTCATTCATTTCTTGTTTTATTCATCCTGAGAAGTTGGAAACGGCTGGGTGCTGGAGCCTGTGGATTTAGATCTGCTGGTGTGAGCGACAAACAGGAAGAAGACAAACTAATAATGTTACTGTGCTGTTATACTGCGGAATAAAAGCTGTAGCTTATGCTACACAACACATCGAGATGTATCCTTCACTCTGATGGACAGGTGTAATGGCCACGCCCCTCTCACTGTCCCATAGACAACATGCCTCCTTCACTGTAACAGGCACAAAGGCCACACTTCCTTCACAGTGACAGGCACAAAGGCCACACCTCCTTCACTTTAACAGGCACAAAGGCCACACCTCCTTCATTGTAACTAAAGCACAAAGGCCACACCTCCTTTACTATAACAGGTTCAAAGGCCACACCTCCTTCATTGTAACTAAAGCACAAAGGCCACACCTTCACTATAACAGGCACAAAGGCCACACCTCCTTCATTGTAACTAAAGCACAAAGGCCACACCTCCTTCACAGTGACAGATACAAAGGCCACACCTCCTTCACAGTGACAAGCACAAAGGCCACACCTCCTTCACTGTAACAGGCACAAAGGCCACACCTCCTTCATTGTAACTAAAGCACAAAGGCCACACCTCCTTCACAGTGACAGGTACAAAGGCCACACCTCCTTCACTTTAACAGGTTCAAAGGCCACACCTCCTTCATTGTAACTAAAGCACAAAGGCCACACCTCCTTCACAGTGACAGGCACAAAGGCCACACCTCCTTCATTGTAACTAAAGCACAAAGGCCACACCTCCTTCACTATAACAGGTACAAAGGCCACACCTCCTTCACAGTGACAGGCACAAAGGCCACACCTCCTTCACAGTGACAGGCACAAAGGCCACACCTCCTTCACTGTAACAGGTTCAAAGGCCACACCTCCTTCACTGTAACAGGTTCAAAGGCCACACCTCCTTCATTGTAACAGGTTCAAAGGCCACACCTCCTTCACAGAGATAGATACAAAGGCCACACCTCCTTCACAGTGACAGGTATAAAGGCTGTGTCACCGATGACAGGGACAAGGGTGCGTCATCTCCACTGTGACTAAGATGTAAAAGCCACACCACTCAACAAACACGTCTCCATTACTAGAACCAAGAAACTTTTATTACTGGGTGTGGCAACCATACAAGCCACGCCTCCTCCATTGTGTGTAAGGCATTAAAAGGCCACACCTCCCTCGCAGAGACACTGAGGTGCTGGAGCTTAAGAAATGATGAAGAGGACCGAAGGAGCATTGAGCATTGAGCACCAAATCCAGTTTATTGTTGAAGCTCTGAGACTTTCTCCAGGTACAAACGGGCAACAAGTGAACGCAGCAGCACACCGATCCGACAGAGCGCTTACTGCCCGTCTATACACCAGACTGGTGCACAGCTTTCAGGGTGCAGACGCTCTTTCACTTCTCTCCATCCTCTCATAAAAATCTAAAGTGCCGGTCCCAGACCAGCGCTGAGCCTCGGCTGCTCTCCTCAACCCTGCCATCTTCCATAACAAACCCAAAGCAGCGAGTGAACATCACACCGTCACGACCCAGCGCATCCCCTCCTGACCTATCACCCTCCCTCTCTCTCTCTCTCTCTCTGCGATTAAACACCGGATCTTTTTTAAATACCATTTGAATAATTCATTGATTTCTTTAAAAAAAAAAAAAAAAAAGTAGATCAGGCAAGGATGAAATATATGCGGGTTAAAAAAAAAAAACGAAACACAAGCTGGCGTGGACGTTCGTCTTTCCACTTCTCGGGTATTAACTCTTACTGAAAATGAATATTTCATTCTTTTTTTTTTTCATTCGAAGGGCCGAGGCTTCACAGGAGAATGACTCCGTGTACATTTACACTCTTTTTTTTATTTTTGGAGGGGGATTTTACGGGACCAGGCCCCCGGAGGTCACACGAGCGCTCCGTGTCGGGCTGACAGGTCTTTTTAAAGTGGTTGTCAGTCGAAAAACGGCCGAGCGGAAATTTCTGCCTTTCTTTCTTGATTGGTTGCCTTGATGTGTGTTAGTGTAACCTGGAAGGTTAGGGAGGGTGTCAGTCAGCCCGGGACTGTCTTACTGTAAAATGTTGCGTGTCTGTCCACGGTGGGCGCACGCACTCAGGGTTTGTGGCTGTCAAGTTGATTTTATCCTCCTTTAGTTACCCAACACGCTGACAAGCAGTCTGTCAGGTGTTTGTCTTCGGTCCGTACCGTCGCCGTGTCTGAAAAGTGAGAATTATTCGCATTAGCGCCAACTTTTTCCCCCTCTCTCGCTCTCCCCGGATCCGCGGCCGTCTAATTTGCCGGCGCTCTCCTGTCTCTGTGACAGCGGCTTGTCACGAGAGCTGCAGGTTTTTCCGCCGAGTTTTGAACGAAGACAGCGAGAGAGAGACAGAGAGAGTCGACTTTTCCCTTCTCCTCACCTCGCCTACTCCATTTGCATTCGGTTTCATCACCTCGTCGTGGGTTTTTTTTTTCTCCTTCCCCTCTGAGGGTTTTTTTTTTTCTTTTCTGAAATCTGACTTTTATTGTCAAAGTCATGGACATGCTTCAGGAATCTCAGCTCGGTCTGAGGAAACAGTCAAGATTCAAAAAAAGACCCAAAAAATAATTGATGGTTTTGTTTTACTCCCAATTTGAATTGGAGAAACTGGCGTGGAAGCCGATCGCTTCTGACTTCTCCTGGATTACATTTTTAAATAATAATAATAATAATAATAAAACGTTCCCAGAGCTGTTTTTGGATTTTTAGTTTTTTAGGTTTGGGGATTTTTAATCACCGATCAGCTCTTTAGAAAAGAAACGATACGTCAAGAGTGTAGCCGGAGACGGCGCTCCAGCGGTATGATGTAATCCCACTCCCAGCACAACACAGGGTTTTGTTTTAACGCAAGTGATTACCTTTCTTTTGTCCGAATGCATCTCGTGTTCTGATACTAATGCACCATAATAGTAATAGCTAGCATGCTAATTAAAAAAGAATTCCAAAGAATTAGTCAGCGTAGGTGTTCGTGGTTATTAATGAAAACTAGCCACGCTGCTGAGTCTCCAGTGGGCCGAGATCATGGCAAAATGCCATTTTAAAAATAAACATATTAAACAAATTTGCATTGTGACAAAGACGTCGCCTGGCGGCATGCTAGACATGTGCTCGCTAGCACGTAGCGATCTCGATCTCGCTCTCGGCTGGCTAACCTGGTCTATCTCTGAGAGCTCTTGAAATACAGCAGCTTTATCTCCACTAGAACGCTGCAGAGTTCCGCGTCACACCGGAGCATCTCACGGTTCAACAGCTACGCCGCGGCTCGTCATACACACCTGACAAGAGGAGCGCGGCTAATCTCGCCTTTCTTACAGACAGCAACCTTTAGGCTTCTCCAGCACGGAGATATCACAGGCAGGGGGAAAAAATGTCAAGGTGTCAAATTGTGAAGTCTTTGAGAAGGTGAATCTGCTTTTACGAAGTCGAGAGTGAAAACTCGCTTCTCAGCCATGATGGATTAATTGGAGTAAATCAATGTGAGAAGAACTGCAGCTCGATTAGCCGCTAGCGCTCACGGAAAACACCGGCAACTCCGCCAGCTACCGGCGCTAGCAAAATAAATAAATAATAATAAATCCAGTCTTTCACACGTTTGAATGTTAATTATGTATAAAGTTTGTGTGAATGTTACATTGCCATCACGTTTGCTAACGGCTTTTCCTCGGTTCTGAAGTTACGTCAGATCCTTTTATCGCTCAGAACTCTTTAATTAACTCTTCATGGCCAAGAGAGACAAACTGCACCTCACAACATCACAGCATCTACCTTCTACAGAATCCCTTTCTGAAGGTTTACCTCGATCACACCCCACTTCCTGCTGCATCTATTCCCAATAAAATCAACTGCACAATTCACTAGCAGTAACGCGCAAAATCTACGTCCATTAAACTCCGCCATGTAAAAGTTACTTACATTAAGATCCACTTCCAGTTCCTTTACCACTCATTTCCTGCAAACTCCACTTCCTGTTAAATCTACTTCCTGCAAACTCCACTTCCTGTTAAATCTACTTCCTGCAAACTCCACTTCCTGTTAAATCTACTTTCATTAAACCCCACTTCCTGTTAAATCCACTTTCATTAAACTCCACTTCCTGCTAAATCCACTTTCATTAAAATCCACTTCCTGTTAAATCCACTTTCATTAAACTCCACTTCCTGTTAAATCCACTTTCATTAAAATCCACTTCCTGCTAAATCCACTTTCATTAAAATCCACTTCCTGTTAAATCCACTTTCATTAAAATCCACTTTCATTAAAATCCACTTCCTGCTAAATCCACTTTCATTAAACTCCACTTCCTGTTAAATCCACTTTCATTAAACTCCACTTCCTGCTAAATCCACTTTCATTAAACTCCACTTCCTGTTAAATCCACTTCCTGCTAAATCAACTTTCATTAAACTCCACTTCCTGTTAAATCCACTTTCATTAAACTCCACTTCCTGTTAAATCCACTTTCATTAAACTCCACTTCCTGTTAAATCAACTTTCATTAAACTCCACTTCCTGCTAAATCCACTTGCACTGAAATCCACTTCCTGAAAATGACCTCCATTAAATTCCAATTTATTTACAATTAACTTCCTGAAAAGCTACTTCCTGCAAAATTAACTTTCATTAAAATTCACTTCCTGCCAAATCTACTTCCACTAAAGCCACAGTGCCTCATTAACATGCTTGTTGGATGCCGCTGATTAAAGAAAGTTCCTGCGAGCCCTGATGCATATTTAACGCAGGTCGCTCAGCTGGCTTTTAATTGGTTTAGACATCAGTGGTTTAAAAATTTAAACGAGTGCAAAAAGCTTCCCTTTTTTCTTCTGCTCTTCTCAGAGGCCTGTAGTAGCGCAGATACCCTTTTCTCCGAGCCGAGGCCTGCCAAAACCGACAAGTAAGAGGTCACGAACTTTGGCATTCGCGCTGCGAGTGTAACGAGAGTGAGAGAGAAGGAGGAATAAGGAGACTTCTCATGAATATTGTAATGGCCTTTCTCCATGCGTTCAGGGATACAACGACATGACATAAGCATACGGAGCGTCCCGGCCCGCAGGATCCGAGGACGAGGAGCTGAAGGCTGGAGGAGGAGGAGGGAGAGAAAATGGCCCGAGCAGGCTCTCATTAACCCCGCTGAGTGTTTAGGAAGTGACAGGAAGTGAAGGAGACGGACGTTTAATTGCCCCATCGTGATATTCAAAAGGAAGGGAACAGCTGTTAGGTGTGACATAATGAGGCTGGATTTGAATGTCAGGAGCCACAGCTGGGCAGTGAAGGGTTAAGAGCGGGAGGAGCGGCTCCGGAGCGGCCCCACGTCGGCCCCCCGCCCGCCCCGAGTGAGACCTCAGTTACAGGAAACCAGGTGCTGCAGAAAATCAGGAGAAATATAAAGTACAGTACACACACACACACACACACACACACACACACACACACAGACAGACACACACACACACACAGACAGACACACACAGACAGACAGACAGACAGACACACACAGACACACACACACACACACAGACACACACAGACACACACACACAGAGACACACACACAGAGACACACACACAGAGACACACACACACACACAGACAGACACACACACAGAGACAGACACACACACACAGACAGACACACACACAGAGACACACACACACACAGAGACAGACACACACAGACACACACACACACACACACACACAGACAGACACACACACATAGACACACACACGTAGACAGACACACACAGACAGACACACACAGACAGACACACACAGAGACAGACACACACACAGAGACAGACACACACACAGAGACAGACACACACACACAGACACACACACACACACAGAGACAGACACACACACACAGACAGACAGACACACACAGACACACACACAGAGACAGACAGACAGACACACACACACACAGAGACACACACACAGAGACAGACAGACACACAGAGACAGACAGACACAGACAGACACACAGAGACAGACAGACACACAGACACAGACAGACACACACACAGACAGACACACACACACGGCAATGGTTAACCAAAGCAATTAACAGTTAATAACTACACTACGCTGCTGTGTTATTAAGAATCTCTAAAGGTCTAAAGGTGATACCTGAAACGAGTCCAGAATATCTTTTAGAGGATCCTCAGGGAACTCGTCTCTCCCGAAGAACAGCAGCAGCTCGAAAACACTCCTGCCACAACAGAAAACCAGTTTTCCTTTAACAACTTCTCCGACTTTCTGAGTTATTCATACGTCGCACGTGTTTGGAAACAAACGCTTCGTACTCACAGAGCCAGGCTGCTCAGAGTGTAGCGCACGTGCTCGCACTCGGACGGGAACGACGCCGCGCCGCGGACAAACGCGCACAGGGCGCTCCTCAGGACCTGCAGCTGCGGAAGCGGCACCTGCCATCGGCCCGTGTACTCCTCCACCAGCTAGACAAAAAGACAGGAGTGGATAGAATGAAAACGGCGGACTGCACAAAAGAGGAAATGAAACAGAACGGTTTAAGAGTACATTTTATAGTTTCAACACCAAACTTTTTATCTCGAGTATTTATCTATAGCGGTGTCACGATTATCAATACCGACACCACCGGTTACATTATGTGCTTTAATGCTCACTCATTCCCACACTACTGACTGAAACGTTTCTCTCACACACACACACACACACACACACACACACACACACACACACACACACACACACACACACACACACACACACACACAGTGCTTTAGTGCTGGCCCTGAAAACAGTCATTATTTTTGCCGTAAACAACCACTCCCGGTTTTACGGTGACTGCACGTCCATGTAGCCAGAAAGCTGTTGACATGACACGGCTTTTCACCGCACTTTATTTGACTCGGGGGTGTCGGCTTGTCAGCTGTTGACGCCTACAGTAAGAGAAGACGTGTGTAAAGTGGCAGGCCAGGAGATTCAGAATGACTAACACACATAATATACTGTAGTTACAGCATCGAGGTGACTCCCGAGTTATCCATGCCTGAAGCATCGCCTTGGAAGGCTGCTCAGGTGTGTATGGTGTTAACGCTGCAGATGTGGCTCAGTGGTTAAAGCGATGGACTACTGATCCGAAAGTTGGGGGTTCAAGCAACAAGCACTGCAAAGCTGCCACCATTGGGCCCCCGAGCGAGGCCCTTAACCCTCTCTTCTCCAGGGGCGCTTCATCACAGCCGACCCTGCGCTCTGATCCCAACTCCCTTCACGTGGAAACCTGCCTTCCAGTCTATTGCATCATAGACTGAAATCGTCAAGAGCCCAGCGCAGCCAGGTAATTCTCTGGACAAAAAAATCATATCTATACAAAAATATCAGCAATGCGCACCCATAACCAAGATCCGCGTCTAAACAACAGAAGTCCGTCTGTTTTAAGGGGTAAGTTCATCATTGTTTAGTTGGCTCCAAACTCTCAGTCTTGCGCTGTACGAGTACGGTGTAAATACCCGGGTGTCTTCCTGCACCGCCCGTGATATATCAGGGATGCATCCACAGGTGACGGGTGTGGACTCGGGATGCCCAGATATCCCAGAATGCACCGATCCCAGTGTCCTGGCAGAGCAGAAAACTTCCGTCCTAGTTTCGAAATTTTTAAATACTCCTCCTCTTGTTGCGTTACGAAATAAAGTTTTTTTTTTTGAGGCGAGAACGATCCATCCATGGAGAAAGAGCCTACGTGAAAATCTGCCCCGCCGTTTTTTCGGAGACGTCGGGTCGTGCTAGCCGGACTGCCGTTCCCATGGTGACGGCAACCCGTTTTGTACGCGTGACTCGAAATCAGCCGTACTGCGTACTGAGAAACTTTTAGTTCCACTAGGGGGGGGGGATCTCAGTACACGTCACGCATACCATAATCGCACAACCTCTGTCCTGTTTGCCGACTTCTTGTTTACCTTTAAAAAACAACAACAACAACAACTGAATGATCAACTACTGAACCGATAATGAAAGTAAATCCAGAAGAAACACCTGCCCGCTGGAGGCTGAAAAACATAAAAGGAGGTTTAACATGACTATCAACACAAAGTTAAGAAAGTTAGAAGTTGATACTGAATACTCAACTCAGCAACACACACACATACACACACTTACATACACATAGACACATACACACCCTTACATACACACGAACACATACATACACAAACACACACACTTACATACAGATACATACACAGACACACATACACAAACATACACACACACTGACACAGACACACATACACACTGACACAGACACACATACACACACTGACACATACATACACATAGACACACATACACACACACTGACACATACATACACAAACACACACACACACACTTACATACACGTACATACACAGACACACATACACACACACACTTACATAGACACACACATACACACACACTTGCATACACAGACACATACATACACAAACATACACATAAACACACATACACACACACACTGACACATACATACACACACAGACACACATACACACACACTTACATAGACACACATACACAAACATACACACACAGACACACATACACACACACTGACACATACATACATACACATAGACACACACTTACATACACACACACTTACATACACATACATACACACATACACAAACATACACACAGACACACATACTTACATAGACACACAAAGACACACATACACACACACAGACACACATACACACACACTTACATACACATAGACACACATACACACACACACTTACACACACACACACAGCACCCTGAAACCCCCCGTAGTTTGGTTCATACATCATATAAATACATAAATATTACTTATATATAAACTATATACACTATATATTACATAATAGTCTTTCCCCCCACCAGGTTGTTTTGGAATGTAGCTGCTAGTCAGCTAAGCTAATACCCAACCTAGCACACAGTAAGCCGTGAAAGTTTATTCAGTATTTAACATTTCTGTATCCTCAAGCAGCACTGAGAAGACTCTAACTGAAATAAACAGCTAGCTAAAAGTAGCCGCCACACACACACACACACACGTATATATAAATATACACACACACGGTAGGAGGGGAATCTGTGCTGACAACGGTTAACCTCCAGAATAACACACTAACACACTAGTACTAGTACGCACAGAATACTGTGGCGCTTTACATACTCACGTACTGTTTAGTATGCTAGTATGCTAGTACGCTAGAACCTAGCCAAGCCAAGCTAAGCTACCTTTTGATTACCACCAAGGCTTTAGCATTAGCGAGTAGCTGAGCTGAGTCTCTCTGCCTGTGTGTGGGATACCCGCATTATTTCATTCTCACCTCGCAAAACGTGGCGCAATACGACTTGCTTTGCAGGTCGCCCTCGTCGTTTAACAAACTCTCCAATTCTTTTTTAAACCTGTCCAACTCCAATTCACTCTCTTCTTCCGCCATACTGCTTGTCTAACCCAGCGCGTACAACACAGCCGCTACCGTTAACCTCAACCAAACAGGAACATCGTTCCAGCGATCTGATTGGTCTCTCAGCTGTCAGTGTCACACCCTGATTCGTTCGTCTATTGGATGAACCTGGTGTCAATCACATCGCTTTGGCGTGTCGTTCAAAATACCCGTCTCTGATTGGTCATCAGCGGGGATTTAATTTCTTTTCTAGACTAACATAAATAATAATAAAAAATATATATACATATATAGAAAAATGAAAAAAATATAAATTTATAAATCCATGACTACCATTTTAAAAACCAGGACAGTCTCAATTATTAAATGCATAGGCACACGATTAAGTCAAGTAGTCGCCGTCTTAAATACAAAATGTAAAAAAGGAAACGTATACCTTTTTTTTTTTTTTTTTTTTTTTTTTACAAACAATTTATTATTTTAACGATGTTAATTGTGTGTCATTTCATATTACGCAGCATGTAAACTACATTCAATTCACTTTTCCTTCCTTTCATTCCCTCATAGGGCGGGGCACAGAGAGAAAGAGAGGAGAGACTTCCGCATCACGTGACTACTGTGGTGGTCACGTGACTTAATTAAGTTTGCGTATTAACCAATTAGTAATGAGGAATTAGTATGAGGAATTAAAGGGCCTATATATGCCTGGAGAGCAGGGTGTGAGGTGTGTGTGGTGTGGTTTTAGATCCCCAGTGGAGTGAAAGTGTATATAATTGCTTTTAAAAAAAGAGCAGCCATTTTTTTGGTAACCTTTTTTTATGCTCTTATTTGCTGGTTTTTCTTTGTACTGCAAACAAGGCAAAGTTTCCAGGTGAGTTGCTGCATTAATAGGGTTAGAAATATGTAGAATAAGCAGACCTACTTGACAAAATAAGCTTTTAATTGACTTGGAACTGAGCTGGAAATGCTTTCCATATTTCTTCTATTAAATATGCATGAATAGTTTTGTAGATTAGTCACCACTTTGATAAAGTGCTGTGTTGAGAGTTTACTATTTCTGTATTGTCAAGTTAACCCATTAGTGTCCCAAACTGTGTAAAGAATATATCCCAGGAGTTGTGTTGAATAAATGCTATTAAAATATCAAACATCTACAAAACTTCTCTTGTTTACAAATGTTTGTCTTTTTTATAAATTTTTATAACTGTGTGTTATTTCCTTGACCACCATGGGTTCACCCCAGCCCAGCCAAGCCATGATCAAGAAAGCTCAAACCTCCATACTTAAGCAGTTTGAAGGAAGATAAATGCTCACTGAAGCACCGTCGCCTCACAGCAAGAAGGTCCTGGGTTCGATCCCTGGGTGGGGCGGTCTGGGTCCTTTCTGTGGAGTCTGCATGTCCTCCCCGGTACTCCGGTTTCCTCCCACAGTCCAGACATGCTCGTTAGGTTGATTGGCGTCTCTAAAGTGGCTCTAGTGTGAGTGTGTGTGCCCTACAATGGATTGGCGCACTGTCTAGGGTTGTTCCTGCCTTGCGCCCTATGTGGCCGGCTAGACACCGGCTCCCCCGTGACCCTGAAAAGGAATAAGCAACCAAGAATGAATGAATGAATAAAGATCATTGATCTGTATCTAAATCCGACCTGTCTAGTGCTGTTTCTAATGACCTGCAACAAGACCAGCATTACATTTGGCATGAATGTATTCACTTCTGCACTCTTGTCTTTCTCTTCCAGATCCAAATCCCTCTCTGCCCAAAAAGTGCCATGTCTGCAGGGCTACAGATGTTTGGTGCCACGCTGGGGGTGCTGGGCTGGCTGGGAGCCGTCCTGGCCTGCGCTCTTCCGCTGTGGCGTGTAACGGCTTTCATCGGCAACAACATTGTGACGGCGCAGGTCGTCTGGGAGGGTTTGTGGATGTCCTGTGTGGTGCAGAGCACCGGCCAAATGCAGTGCAAGGTTTATGACTCTATGCTGGCTCTGTCTTCGGACCTTCAAGCCTCTCGGGCTATTCTCGTCATCGCCCCGCTGGTCGCGTTGGTGGCCGTATTTGCGAGTGTAGCTGGAGGCAAGTGCACAAATTGTTTGGACCAAAGTACTGCCAAGGCCTGGGTTGCTACAGCAGCTGGGGTTTTATTTCTCATGGCAGGGATTCTGAGTCTTGTGCCACCCAGCTGGATGGCAAATGCAGTGATCAGCGACTTCTACAACCCATTGGTGGCCCAGTCACAAAAGAGGGAGCTGGGGGCATCCATTTTTATCTGTTGGGGTGCTGCTGTGCTCATGGTGATTGGTGGAGGGCTTCTGTGCACCTCTTGGCCCTGCAATAAAGATCGGCATATGGGCAGCTATAAGCCAGGATCTAGAACCAGTCGAGAGCGTGCTGCTTATGTCTGATTTTTATGCTCCTCACTGATCTGATGTCTGCTTTTAAATAAGTGTATGTTTTATTTCTGTAAATAAAATTATTTTATGATCTTTCATATGCTAGTGAGTGTCTTTTTATCCAGTAGATGGTGGTGTTGTGCTCAGATGTGGCCTCCTGAGGCGGCACCACCTACCCTTTATTTAAGTGGGTGATCCTCTGCATACTGATGCACATCTGAGATCCTGATGTTTGCTTTGTGAACAAAAGAAATGTGTTGTGTGCAGATAACCTGTGTACAAGGTAACTGAAATTAAATATAGCAATGTACAGTATGTTTCTATATATACAGGGGTTAGACAATAAAACAAACACCTGTCATTTTAGTGTGGGAGGTTTCATGGCTAAACTGGACCAGCCTGGTGGCCAATCTTCATTAATTGCAC
>JAOTRJ010000048.1:2286131-2298881 GCA_028564905.1 Leptodoras praelongus | reverse complement strand
ATTCGTTGATTCAGATGATTAGGTTAATAGCTCGTTTAGAGAACCTTTTCATGATATGCTAATTTTGTGAGATTTGGTGAGGGTTTTCATGAGCTGTATGCCAAAATCATCAGTATTAAAACAATAAAAGACCTGAATATATGAAAGTCTAATGTTTATCAGTACATTACAGAAAATAATGAACTTTATCACAATATGCTAAGGACCTGTATATACTAGACTGTTATAACATCCATGAGCATGTTATGAATTTCCAGTGTACGAAACCTTAAAAATTATTAGCAAGTATACTTTTACTATTGCACTTGATACCAATGCACCTGCTTTCTAACTTAATACTATATTATTAATAAATATTGCATGAAATATTGCAAGATATACATGGCATTTATACAACAATGACTTATGAACCTTTTATTCAAAAAGCTACTGTACCAATGCACAATATGAGTACTTGTTAACAATTTATTTGGAGGGTCTCTGCTTTCTGACTTCATAAAACCTTAATGAATTATACACAACATTTATACAGCAATCATTCATGTAAGGTTTATACCAAAGCAGGCAATTTTATTTAGTATACATTTGTCTTTACAGCTAAATAACTATTTAACAATATATTATTTGTTATTTTTTTTAATTTCATTAATCCAAAATGGTAATACGTTTGCATTTATTACACTGTTATGAACCACTAATAATTTGCATTTAAGTATACATGGTATAAAGCACTAATGTGCACCTCTTATCATTTCACTTATTTAAGAAGCCCACATTTCATCTAAATGAATATGAATGAATGGGTATGTCAAATATGATGTTTCAAAAAAAATATGAGAACAGTAAAAATAAACAAATGTTTTGATAGCATCAAAAACTGTAAGTAAGGCTAATATACTACACAAAAATTATTGTGCACTGCTTATGAGTGTGTAATAAAGTTCTTGTCTGTTGCAAAATTCCCATGAATTTGATGGGTACACTGATTTGGATTTCTAAGAAGTGCTTCATATTTTCTTTTCACAGTACAGAGCAACAACCTTGCCTGCTTTCAAGTACTACGTTACCTGTGCCTGCTTGATCTTCTTCTGCATCTTCATAGTTCAAATTCTCGTCTTGCCAAAGTTAGTCCCATTATTTCAGAACAGAACATAAGAATATGTCACACAGTATACAGTATAATTACATTAGGTCTAATTATGGTTGCATATTATTGTAGCTCCCAATAGCAAAAGTTTAGGCACTTGTGGAAAAATGCTGTACTAAACTAAAAAGTAAGTATGCTTACACACAGTTTTTGAAGGAACTCAGCTGGTAGGGTGTTCCAAACATCTTGAAGAGCTAACCACAGCTCTTCTGTGGACATAGGCTTCCTCAAATCCTTCTTGTCTTTTCATGTAATCCCTTTTCATGTAATCCCAGACTCAGTGATGTTGACATCATGGCTCTGTGGGGGCTATACGATCACTTCAAGGACTTCTTGTTCTTCTTTATACTGAAGATAGTTCTTAATGACATTGGCTGTATGGTTGGGTTGTTGTCCTGCTGCAGAATAAATTTGGGGCCAGTCATATGCCTCCCTGATGGTTTTGCAGAAGTATCTGCCTGTATTTCTCAGCATTGAGGACACCATTCATCCTGACCAAAATCTCCAACTCCATTTGCAGGAATGCAGCCCAAACTTGCAAGGAACCTCCACCACTGTTGCCTGCAGACACTCAGTATTGTACCACTCTCCAGCATTTCAGCAAACAACTGCCTTCTGCTACAGCTAAATATTTAAAATATTTACATCAGTCCAGAGCACCTGCTGCCATTTTTCTGCACCCCAGTTCCTATATTTTTGTGCATAGTTGAGTCGCATGGCCTTGTTTGAAATCTTTGTCTGGGAAAGCCCTTTCTGATGCAGCATAACTACCTTGTGTCTTGTTGCTGTGCTCAGTCTTGCCATGGTGCCCTGTGAAATGAAACTGTCTCCCATAACCTTTTAGGCTGTTCCTCACCCAGATTTAAGCCTCCTACAAAGCTGTTTATGCTTCAGTTAATGACTGTGTTTCAACCTACATGCGTAATTAATGATCATTAGCACCTGTTTGGTATATTTGGTTGATCATACACATGACTATAAATCACTGATTTTGTACAGGTGTACCTATAAGAAATGATGCTGGTTTGAAGGCCAAGGGTAGTAATACCAAATATTGATTTGATTTTGATTTTGATTTTTTTTTTTACTCACTTTGCATTTTGTAAATTGATAACAAAAATAAACAATTATTATTTGTATGTTTGAAAGCATTCTTAGTTTACAGCATTTTTCCACAACTACCTAAAACCTTTGCACAGTAATTTACATACATACATACATAGATATAACTTATGTTTAACATGTTTAAGCAGCCTTTCTTATCTTATCTTTCTTTTTGACCCAACGCATATTGACCAGCTGTCTTGTCATTTGTCATGAAGGTCTTATGCAGTCTTATGAACACTACCCTTCATTAAAATTTCTATCAGGTTTCTGCACAAAAGTAGCTGTTACTATCTTAAATTCTTTAGTGTTGAAATGGTTTATAATGATTTGCAGAACTGCTGTACTGGGAATCTCATTTGGGATTGCCTTCCTAGTCCTCTCCTTGATTCTTCTCATCTGCTTTGTTGGCCATCTGTTGGTAAGATTTTATTTTTATATCAGGATCTGAATATCAGACTATCAATATAAACATCTTCTTTTTCTAAATAAATGTATTTAATATATCAATAATAGCACATTTTAGTAGAACCACTTGAGACAAGGCCTGGTCTTTATAAACTATTCTTCCATTATAGAAAGATGTATTACTCTGTTACACTAAACAAAAATGTCTGGCCTGGCAAGGTTACAAATGTGGTTGAAATATGGTGCTTGCTTTATTTTTCCTGCTGTACTCATTTTTCATGCTTGGGTACTTTACTCAAGATTGACACCTGTGTTTGTATCTGTAAAAAATACAGTCCAAATATCAATAACAATTTACATTTATGGCATGTGGCAGACACCCTTATCCACAGTGACTTACATTTATCTCATTTATACAACTGAGCAGTTGAAGGTAAGGGGCATTTGAGCTCATGACCTTCTGACCAGTAGCCCAGTGTCTTGAACACTGAGCTACCACTGCTTATTTCTGATTCAACAATTGTTAAACTTTTTTTTGTTTATGTTTTAGATGAAATATACATATATTTTTATTTAGTGCATTGACAGGTATCCTGAATGACGTACAGAATTTTGCAATGACAATAAGTACTTCTGTAAAGATTTTCTGGGGAAGTTTGGGAAGTAGATGGAGAAAGAGGAGTAAAGTTGCATGCTGCTATTAATTAAGTGTATAAAAAGAACATTGGTCCTAGTATTAACCCTTGGGGAACTTCTCCAGGTGATGAAGCTGAATCTCTCTAGGCTATGTTAGAGAATTGTATCATAAGGTCAAAACCCCAAATGAAATCAAAAACTCCAAATATGATACAAATACAAAACTCATTTCCAAAAAAGCTGGGATACGCTCTAAAAATACATTCAAAACTGAAATCTGTAATTTGTTAATTCACCTTTATTTAACAGACAAATAAAACAACAAAGAAATAGAAGGAGAAAGAAAAGATTTTCAGGGTCATTTGCAAACTTAATTCTTTTTTGTTATGTATAAATACATTTATACATACACACACAAAAAATGGGACAGAAACATGTTTACCACTGGGTCACATCAGGGCCTTTAAAATATACTTTTTAATTATTTGGGAATTGAAGATTGTTGCCTATTCTGCCTATTTTTGCCTATTCTGTATACTTTCAATAAGAGACAGATCTGGACTGCAGGTAGGCCAGTCAAGTCATACTGTTAGAATTCATGTGGAATGAGGCCTGGCTTTGTCCTGAGAAAAGATGTTGTTTTGATGGCAGTATATGTCTCTCCAAAATACCAGTATACTTTTTGTTGGTAACAGTCTGGATGGTCTTTATCATCTTTGGCACATAGAATTCTCAGATTCTATGTGCCAAAGATGATAAAGTCTTTTGGTCCATCTCAGATGACTTTGGGTCCAGAGAACTCATCAGTGCTTCTGCACAAAATTAAAATATTGCATAAGTTTCAGGTTAAATTTCTTGATGCAGCAGCCAACTGTGTTAACTAACAATCATATTCCTCCCAAGTACTCCCAAGCACATGTTATGTTAAGGTTCAAGTGAATTAACAAATTACAGATAAAATTTTTTTATTGCATTTAACATGACCTTTTCTGGAAATGGGTTTTGTACATCCATAACACAGAAGCACTTGACATAGATCTTAGAGTAACAAGGTATGTTGGGTTACACACAGGCTCTTATCAGAAAATAATACATTCTGTGGTGGTAACAGTAATCACCACTGCACTACATCACACATTTACATTTGCATTTATGTAATGCTGTCAAATTAACATGTTAACAAACGAGTTAAAGAATTGACTGTGATTTTAAAAAATACCACTAAAAGTTTTAGGGCAGATAAAAAATTTGTTAAATTATGCAAACCAGCGGCACCATCAAAGGACACAAAATTCTGAAATTGCCTGCTACGTTACTCATTTAAAGAATGAAGAGTTACGCATACCACACTACTCTAACTTAAATTGGCGAATCTATGGCTTTAATTTAACTTATATGGAATTCCAGACATCATTTTGTAATCCATATGAAGTAAGAAATTGGTGTTAAGTTATTAGTTAATTATTAGTAATTAACTAAGTTATTAATTCATTAACTGAAATACCATTTGAGAAATAAGCATCCATTTGTGAGCCTATGGGAGAGTTCCAGTTCCTCCAAAGTAGCTGTGCATATTGGTCCAAGTGTCCCGCAGTCAAGTGCTGGTTCCAGTTGTGTCGCAGTGGCTGGTTCTGGTAAATGTCAGTCTACTTCCCATCTCTCCTTCAACCAAAAAAGTACAATTATTAGACGCTAGTCGTGACACCATTAGTAATGCTATTGCACTTTGGCAAAAGACTGCAGGGCACTGAATGTGGGTACTGGCAATGGCCTTCAAAATGTGATTCAGGTAGCTGCATCAGACAACACATACTGTTCACCATTGAGGCATTTGCTGAAGATGAGAATTGATAAGCTGTACGTAGCTGAGAAGGCCTATGTGACCCACAACATTACTCCTGCTCACTTTATAGCTCTCATAGCAGACTACTAGACATTATCTGCTAACGACAGCTACCTGGGGATTATCGCACACTTTGTTGATGATAGTTGGACACTGCGCTCTATAGTATTGGAAGTCAGACACACAACTGTCATACTTTTTGCTGACTAAGTGCCACAAACTTGTGGGTCATTTTAAGCATAGCTCAATGAATTTAAATCAACTTAAGCAGAAGCAGACAACAGCAAGAAGCTGGCACTCTGACACATTAACAGAATCTAAGTTTGAGAAACTGGCAAAACTTGCAAGTTTGTTGCAACTGATGAAGGATGCTACTGAGGTATTTGGCAGGCAGGTTTATGTGACGTTCTGTGGTTTTGCCAACTGTGCACAACCTGTTGAAGTTAATGACACCATCAGATGATGATCCACAGTGGGTTGTGAAATTCAAACAAGCCTTCAAAGATTAATTTCAGACACGTATTAATAACCAGTGTGAGTGGCTGAAGTATGCATCAGCACTGGATCCAAGATTCAAGTTGTTAAAGTTTCTTCCTTGGGATGAACTGTACATCAACTGCTTAACACTGCAGTTCTGCTGTTGACTGCAACTGATACAAATGTCCATGGACAAGAAAACGCTGCTATGGATAGTGCACTTTGGCAAAAGGCAAGAAAATCCTGCTGGAAGTCGACACTTCGGATTCAGATGATGACAATGGAAGTACACCTTGTAGAAGTGCAGCGTATGATGAAGTTCTGCGATATATGGCAGAATAATAAGTTGTTGTCACCACAGACCCACTTGAGTGGTGGAATGGACATTCCGCTAACTTCCCACCGCTGTCATTAATCGCCACAAAGTACCTTGGCACTCCAGCTACTACAGTCTACAGAGAGACACTTTGCTGTGGCTGGTGACATTGTGAGCAAGAAGCAGGTCTCTCTATTGACCAGCAAACCCATTTGTTTATCAGACTGGCTGAGAAAATAAGATTTGCTTAAATTTTACTGTGCAAAAACTGTCCCCTTGTCACTCCAACATTCCTTGTGAAATGTTAAATGACTTGTAGTAGCTGTAGTTCGCACTTGGTGAACTTTTTTGTTGCTTCCATCGTAATCCATATCTGAGTTTATTTTATATACTTTTATTAGCTCTGAAAGTTGTCAATGTTTTGTATTTTAATTTCAAATAGAAGAAAAAGAAACCAGCAAGTAAACATTTGTGTTTGTTTTTTAACTTTTATTTCTTAATTTATTCATTTTTAATTTCCTAATTAATTTCTATACTGCAAAAACTCCAACTCTAATCATGTCAAATGACATGAACAATAGACAAAAACTCAATTTGTTTATTGAAAAAAATGAAAAGACATCAATCATCTTTAATATTTCACTTTTGTCAACAAAAGAGAAGTGAATAAAATGGCAACAATTTTCAGTGACCCTACAATGCCAACCGCTATGTACGTACAACACAAATCAAAATGTGTATTAAAACCATGACAGCTCTGGCTATGGAATTTATATCCAGAGCAACTTACATTTGTCTTATTTGTCATATTATAACAGCCCACCCGATTGTGTTTATTCTTTACTCAATATAGTTTAATGGCAGCAAGTATAATATAATATTATATGCTGATATAATATGCTGCTGATCTTTTATTTCTGGAAATAAACTGAAATTATTGCTCATTTTATTGACAGATCAATTTCAAACCAATTATGTTCACAAGGTGAAATACTGTTGGGTTTTGTAAGAATGACTCAGCTCTACATGACCTACATCAAGCACTTTTTATTTGGCTGGTAAATTGACATAACATGACCATGCTTAAGATTCAGACAGTAAAATGAGACTAATATGTTACTGGGAGAAAAAAAATAAAATTACCAGGCCTTAAAGACTCTATGTTGGTTATTTTTATTATACTTAAATTATTTATGATATTTGCTATTTCTTAAAATATGAGACAAATGTGATGGATGAATATAATTTAAATTCCTTTAACATCCTTATATCTTGGAGTATTACCTGTGATGCCAACTACCAATGATGTAGAAGCATATGGTTCTTTATACAGATTATGACTGGTGCAATTGGTGTAAAGCAATGAACAGATTATTACTATATATACTCATTCCACCTCCTGTTATAATGCAATTCATCATTGCATTAGGAAAAGAAAATGACTGCATGTCTGTATGTCAATCCTTGCATAAACTTAATCTTCTCAGGTCAAGTTAGCTTGTTCTGGATATAATGCTTTTAGCCAAGCATTCATAAATTGATGATGAAGCCACCTCTTTGCATCAAAGAAACTGAGCGAGCAAAATCTGATTCATAATTGAGAAAGTCTGAATCTCACCACGTGTTTTTATTTTTTTTATTTATAGTAACTTCTATACTTTATAGTAAAGTAACACCTCTGATATTGAATTGGTTTCAATTCCTGACTTGAGATCAGAGTAAGGGATGTTTGTGCCTGTGATTGAATAAAAAGAACTACAATGACAATAAACAGAAAGTCAGATACATTTGATTCTGTTGTCTGATGCATACTTCCCCTGATCTGTTTAGCATTGCACTAAGACAGCATCTGCTTCCTGGCTCTGGGTTCTCCAATCCTCAGTCATCATTGCAAACAAGCCATGGCCTCGTCTCACTCTGACCATGGCCACCACCACCCTCATCCTTGTCATGGCTATCTTCAACATGGTGCGGCAAGCTACACATAATTCTACTTTATGTTCTGTTCAATCTGTTCAATTATGTTCTACACAATCAGACAAAATAAAATAAAAATAGAAAGGTAAAATAAACCTGTTGGTGCAAATGTTAAATATTTCTGTAATGATCCCACACTGGCTGGAGTCAAGTGCAGATATATTTATTTTGACACAGCAAACGAGCATGTACACAAAAACAGAAATGGTGTGAGTCAGAAAATAAAACACAGAATGTGGTTGAACTCGGAATAAACAAACAAAGGCAATGTCTCTTCAGAGTTCATTTAAACAGAAGTTCAAAGCGTACTTGAGGAAGTTGGGAAACACCACGCTCTGGCAGGGGCAAAACTAGGAGGAAACACAAAGAAACAAAGGACTGAGTGCAGGGCAAAGTGACAAAAATCATGGAAAACTAGGGCTAGAAATACAAGAGCAATAGAATGATAATCTTGAAGATGTGACGCACAGAAACATGATGGCAGTACCAAAGTTGATCCGCGCTGGGGGGAATAAATGCTGCCCTTTTATTTCCCCAGCGCGGTTTAAATGAGGTAATCAAAGATGGCCGCCAGCAGGTGCGCCTATTTGGTTATGCCCTGTGGGACTTGTAGTTCCTGACTGTAGTCTTGGCACAAGGTGTCGGGGGTGCCCTCTGGCAGCCATAGGTATGACAGTTTCTCTATATTCATTTTATTTAACAGAGAACAAGTAAATAAATATAGAAATTGATGCCTGCAGAGACATGTTTGTCACTGGGTCACATGATGTTTTCTTCAGTTATACTTTTTAATCATTTGGAAATTTAAGATACTAATTGTTGCATTTTGCAAGTACAAGATTTGAGCTGCTCAACAATCTGTGGTCGCCATTGTCTGAGTCTCCTCTTAATGATGCTCCATACATTTTCAATTAGAGACAGATATGGACTGCAGGCCGCTTTCAAAAATGGAAGTGTTAATAGTTTTTTTTCATCGATTAACAAAATGCAGTGAATGAACAGAAGAGAAATCTAAATCAAATCAATATTTGATGTGACCACCCTTTGCCTTTTTGAAGGAACTCAGCTGGTAGGTTGTTCCAAACACCTTGGAGACCTAACCACAGGTCTTCTGTGGATGTAGGCTTTCTCAGTCATCAAGGTCTTTTCATGTAATCCCAGACAGCCTTGATGATGTTGAGATCAGGGCTCTGTCAGGGCCATACTATTACTTCAAGGAGTTCTTGCTCTTCTTGATGCTGAAGATAGTTCTTACTGACATTGACTGAATGTGGGGGGTTGTTGTCCTGCAGCAGAATAAATTTGGGGCCAGTCATATGCCTCCCTGCTGGTATTGCATGATGGATAAGATTGCATGATCTGCCTGTATATTTCAGCATTGAGGACACCATTAATCCTGACCAAATCTGGATGCAGCCCCAAACTTGCAAGGAACATCCACCATGCTTCACTGTTGCCTGCAGACACTCATTGTACTATTCTCCAGCCCATCGTAAGACAACTGCCTTCTGCTACAGACAAATATTTAAAAATTTGACTCATCATTCCAGAGCACTTGCTGCCATTTTTCTGCACCCCAGTTCCTATGTTTTCTTGCATGGTTGAGTCACAAATCTCCAAGTCCATTTGCAGAAATGCAGCCCCAAACTTGCAAGGAACCTCCTCCATTCTTCACTGTTGCCTGTAGACACTCATTATTGTACTGCTCTCCAGTACTTCAGCAGACAACTGCCTTCTGCTAGAGTCAAATATTTCAAAAACTTATTTTGACTCATAAGTCCAGAGCACTGGCTGCCATTTTTCTGCACCCCAGTTCTTATTTTTTCATGCATAGTTGAGTCACTTGGCCTTGTTTCCATGTCAGAGGCATGGCTTTTTGGCTGAACTCTTCCATGAAGACCAGTTCTGGCTAGACTTCACCGGACAGTAGATGGATGTACCTTACTGGGAAAGCAGTAAACCCACTGGTTTCTGACAGTTCTGAGCTGATGGCGCTGTTGGACATCTTCCGATTTTGAAGGGCAATAACCTTGATGTGTTTTTCAACTTCTGCATTAAGTTTTTTGGTGTACCAAATCCCTGGCTTTGTGTAATTGTACTCATAAGAACTGATGCTGGTTTGAATGCAAAATATTGATTGGACTTAGATTTTATTTTGTTCACTCACTTTGTTCACGCATTTTGTAAATTGATGAAAATAAGCAATTATTATTTGCATTTTTGAAAGCATTCTTAGTTTACAGCATTTTTTCACATCTGCCTAACCTTTCCACATTACTATACTTTAAAAAAGGTAAAAGCAATCACTGCTTGAAACAAAGCTTTCAATTTTAATGTCATATTGAAAATGACTGGACTGACAGATGCACTTGATACAATAGGCTAATTTTTATTCCATTCCTTCTCCCATTTCAGTTCTTTCTGCAAGATGACCTGACACATCATCTCCCAATTTATAATATATCGAATGGAACACTTCAACCTGACGGCCATCCAGTAGCCTTAATAGAGAAGAACAATTTCTACCTTCCTGTGAGTATATTGTTTGAAGAGAATACAGGGTCCACTCTGTCCCTGTATTCAAATAATATGAATTCAGGTACACAGGAAAAGTATATGATAAATTCTTATACAAATATATATTCACAGAGAGCTGACAAATTAGCCAATATTCATTTGGGGAGTGTTAATTTTGTTTTTTGGCATGGTTTGCCTACACTTTAACATAACTACAAATTAGTACTGTGCTCAACATTATTAAGTCTGGGGTTCTCCAAGATGTTTTAGCTGCTAAGTATTATTTGCATAAACATGCAAATAATAATTGTTTATTTTTATCAATTTACAAAATGCAACAAAAGTGAACAAATGAAAGATCTAAAGCAAATGAATACTTTGTGTTACTACCCTTTATCTTCAAACCAGAATCAATTTTTATAAGTACACTTGCACAGTCAGGGTTTTTGTAGGATTATAGTCAGGTGTATGATAAAAACAAATACACCCTTCTGCTGTCTGGAAAAGTTTGGCCAGAAGTGGTCTTCATGGAAAAGTTCACCTGAAAAGCCATACCTCCAACATGGAAACAAGGCCAAGTGACTCAACTATGCATGAAAACATAGGGACTGGGGTGTGGAAAAATGGCAGCCAGTGTTCTGGATTCATGAGTCAAAATTTAAATATTTGACTGTAGCAGAAGGCAATCGTCTGCTGAAGCACTGGAGAGCAGTACAATAATGAGTGTCTGCAGGTAACAGTGAAGTATGGTGGAGGTTCTTTGCATGTTTGGGCTACACTTCTGCAAATGGACTTGGAGATTTGCTCAGGATTAATGGTGTCACAGCTGCCACTGTTGAGCCCCTGAGCAAGGCCCTTAACCCTCAACTGCTCAATTGTATAAATGAGATAAATGTAAGTCACTCTGGATAAGCGTGTCTGCCAAATGCCATAAATAAATATACAAAAGCTGCTAATGATTATCAATTTCACATGTAGTTTGAAACACTGTCATTAACTGAAACAGAAACATCTGTGTAGGAGGCTTAAATTTGGGTGAGGAACAACCAAAATCTGCTGCTATGTGAGGCTGTGGAAGACATGTGACAGGGCATACACCATGGCAACACTGAACACAGCAAAATGACACAAGGTAGATATACTGCATCAGCAAGTGCTCTCCCATACAAAGATTTCAAAGCAGACTGTTAAAGCTGTTTTGAAGAAACACAAAGAAACGGGCAACATTGAGGATGGTAGATGCAGTGGTTGGCCAAGGAAACTTAATGCAGCAGATGACAAACACATTAAGCTTATTGCCCTTCAAAATCGGAAGATGCCCAGCAGTGCCATCAGCTCAAAACTGGCAGAAACCAGTGGGACCCAGGAACACCCATCTGCTGTCCAGAAAAGTTTGGCCAGAAGTGGTCTTCATGGAAAAGTTCACCCAAAAAGCCATACCTCCAACATGGAAACAAGGCCAAGTGACTCAACTATGCATGAAAACATAGGGACTGGGGTGCAGAAAAATGGCAGCCAGTGTTCTGGATTCATGAGTCAAAATGTAAATATTTGACTGTAGCAGAAGGCAATTGTCTGCTGAAGCACTGGAGAGCAGTACAATAATGAGTGCCTGCAGGCAACAGAAGCATGGTGGAGGTTCTTTGCAAGTTTGGGCTACACTTCTGCAAATGGACTTGGAGATTTGCTCAGGATTAATGGTCTCCTCAATACAGTCAAAGAGTATGCATGATGGTTACTTATCCATCATCCAATACCATCAGGGAGGTATATATTTGGCCCCAAATTTATTCTGTAGCGGGACAACAACCCCAAACATACAGCCAATATCATTAAAAACTATCTTGAGCATCAACAAAAACAAGAAGTCCTTGAAGTGATGGTATGACCCCCACAGAGCCCTGATCTCAACATAATCAAGTCTGGGATTACATGAAAAAGGATTACATAAACAGACAGAAGGATTTGAGGAAGCCTACATCCACAGTAGAGCTGTGGTTCTCAAAGATGTTTGGAACAACCTACCAGCGTAGTTCCTTTGTGCTGTGTGTAAGTGTATCTAGAAGAATTGATGCAGTTTCGAAGGGTGGTTGCACCAAATATTGATTTGATTTAGATTTATCTTCCATTCATTCACTGCATTTTGTTACTTGATGAAAATAAACTATTATTTTTTAAAGCATTCTTAGGTTTTCACACCTTTCTAAAAACTTTTGCACAGTACTGCATATATACAGGGGTTAGACAATGAAACTGAAACACCTGTCATTTTAGACACAATAATTTATTAGTATGGTGTAGGGCCTCCTTTTGTGGCCAATACAG
>JAOTRJ010000048.1:2275157-2286031 GCA_028564905.1 Leptodoras praelongus | reverse complement strand
GGTGATGCTGGTGGTGGAAAATGTTTCCTGGTATGCTGACATTACCCTGGATACCGTGGCTCTTGATACATCACAAATACTTGCTGCCATGGTCACAGATGTGCTAGCAAGACGTGTTGTAAACTGTGCTCTTACCCTGCTAATTGAACCTTCACACTCTACTCTTGCTGGTGCAATGTGTAATTAATGAAGATTGGCCACCAATCCATGAAACCTCCCACACTAAAATGACAGGTGTTTCAGTTTCATTGTCTAACACATGTGTATATATATATATATATATATATATAATTCATCCCAAAGGTGTTCTTTCGGGTTGAGTTCAGAACAAACTTTACACTTGGCACAATGCAGTACAAATACAGACAAGTACCTTTCTCCTGGCAACTGCTGAACCCAGACTTCTCCATGCCAGATGGAGAAGTGTGATTCATCACTCCAGAGAACATGTTTCCACTGCTCTGGAGTCCAGTGGCAGCATGCTTTACACCACTGCATCTGACGCTTTGCATTGAGCTTGGTGATGTAAGGCTTGGATGCAGCTGCTTGGCCATGGAAACACATTCCATGAAGCTCTCTACACACTGTTAATCTGAAGGCCACATGAAGTTTGGAGGTCTGTGGCGATTGACTCTGCAGAAAGTTGCCGACCTCTCCGCACTATGAGCCTCAGTATCCACTGACCTTTATGGCCTTTAGGTTTTTTTTAGAAATGGAAAAAAAAACCTTTTATTGTTCTTTTTGAGAATTTTTATTAATGGATGGAAAGCTTTGAAAAAAATCCTGGAAATTCCCAGTGACTAACATTTTCTGCACTGAACTGAGTTCTAAAATCTGGGGATACTAAAGAAAGTCAGAATATGTAAATGACTTCTTAACCTCTGTCTTAACATCTGAGGAAGCTTTGTCTTGCCACCATCACCACTGGCTTGCTTATTAGGGATAAAACCTATATTAGTTATGTTTATATTTTGTGTCTATGGAAAGCTGCTTTGGACAATAGCCATTGTTAAAAATGCTTCAGAATGAAATTGAAATAAAGTTACCAGAGTTTGAATATTTGGTATTGTAATTGCTTGTGATCTTCCTTATCATCAGTCTGCCTCTTATATGCAAAATTTGAAAACAGGCATTAGAAAAAAGGCAACTGCATCAGATTGACCTTCAAGCAAAGATGCAATTGACCTAACCTCTAAATCACCAGATAAAATTAGACACAGTTTCCCCAGACCACCAAGATGTATATAAAATGGGTACACCATGGATTACCTTACCAAATTTCACACTCTTCGTTCAGTAATCATTTGAATGTAATGATATAATACCTTAGGGATAATAGAAAAGTAATTTTGTAACCATGAGGTAGATTTATTTCCAGGTGTCAACTTCAAAATGGAGTAACTTAATGTTGGTTAGTGCTATTGTCCATTTTTAGGTAGTGTGTAGTAAGAAATTATAGCTCTGGCATATATCATCTTCAATTCTTATATTACTAGGGATGTTCCTCAGGTTTGTGACACTGGTGCTCTTCTTTCAGTACTTCATCTACAGCTGCATCCTGGGCCTTATCTCCTGCTCTGTGTTCTTGAGGATCAACTACGAGCTAAAGATGCTCATCATGCTGATGGCTGTTGTGGCCTACAATGTCATCATCCTCCAGACACATGCCTTGTTACTGGATGAATACAGCAAATTCTTGTACAAAGACAAGGTCCTGGACAGGTAAGGACCTGGCTAGAGCCACATACAACATTTGAAGCAAATAAATAAATGCCATGTTTTAAAGTTACCCAAATGGACAACTTCCTCTCAGAAATAATGTTAGACTGGTTTGTTTTAGCTAGTCAGCACAAAGATATATCAAAACTTTTTGATTTAAAAATTCTGTCAGAAATCTTGTCAAGGTAACTTCTGTTGACTATTTGGCTAGTGTTAGCAGGAAAGTTTATGAACAGATTATTTAAATGTCTTGTCAGAAATCCTGTCCTGACTTAGCTTATGAGCTTAGGTTAGTTAACCTGTCAGGTTAACTAGCAGGGTAGGTTTTCTTATTGAGGCTTCTGAAAAATTCTAGTTAAAATTCCATGAGTCTTAGCTTGTGTTAACTACCTGGCTAGTCTCAATGGTGAGGATTATGGACATTTATGAATAGGAATTAAAAAAAAAAATCTTATGGGTCAAGAAAATGAATGAATGAAAAATCTTATGCTTATGGATGGCTTATGTTAGCTATAGTTGGCTAGTTTAGCGAGAATTCTTTTAGTGAGAATTACAGTATGGACATGTATGAACATAATATGAACTTCCTCTCAGATGAGCTTGTTAGCTAGTTTTAGAAGGAAAAGTTTGTAAACATTTATGAGTATGATTTAAAATGTCTTGTCAGTAATGCTGTCAGGTGTGCCTATGTTAGTTAGCATTGCAAATCATCAATCTTATATCCTTATATCCTTTATATCCTGTCAGGTCAACATAATTAATGTTAGCTAGTTTCTCATGTTAGCAGTGAAAATTATAAACGTTTGAGTGTGATTTATAAATTAATCTCAGGAATGGTGATGAGCAGTGCAAAATCTAAACATTTATTAATTTAATTTAAAATGTCTTTCAAATCATGGCAAGTTAGCTTGTGTAGGCTAGTTAGCAAAGATAAAATCCTTCATTCATCTGGAAAATGTAAATATAGAGTACTGTGCAAAAGTTTTAGGCAGGTGTGGAAAAAATCTGTAATTTAAGAATGCTTTAAAATAATAATTGTTTATTTTTATCAATTTACAAAATGCAAAGTGAGTGAACAAAAAAAAATCTAAATAAAATTCTGCCCTTTACCTTAAAACCAGCATCAATTCTTATAAATACACTTACACAAAGTCAGGGATTTTGTAGGATTATATTCAGGTGTATGATCAACCAAATATACCAAGCAGGTGCTAATGATCATCAATTTCACATGTAGGTTGAAACATAAACAGCAGTGTAGGAGCTCAAAACTGGGTGAAAAACAGCCAAAATCTGCTACTATGGTGAGGCTGTGGAACACAGGTTTCATGTCACAGGGCTACACCATGGCAACATTGAGCACAGCAACAAAATACAAGGTAGTTATACTGCATCAGCAAGGGCTTTCCCAGACAAAGATTTCAAAGGAGACTGGGGTTTCAAGAAGAAACACAGAGAAAGAGGCAATGTTGAGGATCATAGATGCTGTGGTAAGCCAAGGAAACTTAATGCAGCAGATGGTAAACACATCAAGCTTATTTCCCTTCGAAATTAGAAGATGTCCAGCAGTGCCATCAGCTCAGAACTGGCAGAACCCAGTGGGACTCTCTGAGAAGTCTAGCCAGAAGTGGTCTTCATGGAAGAGTTCAGCCAAAGAGCCATACCTTTGACATGAACACAAGGCCAAGCAATTCAACTATGTATAAAAACATAGGAATATAGGAAATGGGGTGCAGAAAAATGGCAGCCAATGCTCAAACGATGCGATGTGGAGTTATGGAAGCCCCGATTTCCTGTCAGCTCTTTTTTGTTGTTGGGTCTGGTGGCCCTCATTTTCGTCTTGAGCATACCCCATAGATTCTCAATGGGGTTTTAGGTCCAGCGAGTTGGCTGGCCAGTCAAGCACTGTGATGGCATGGGTATCAAACCAGGCTTTGGTGCTTCTGGTGGCATGGGCAGGGGCCAGGTCCTGCTGGAAGATGAAATCTGAATCTCCAGATTCTCAGGAGAAGGAATCATGAAGTCCTTTAAAACATTCTGGTAGACTGTTGCAGTGACCTTGGATTTAAGAAAGCAGAGAAAGCAATACCTGCACCAGACATTGCACCCCAAATCATAGCTGACTGGATATTTCATACTGGACCTTGATTCCCAAATGAAAGGCACACTTTCATTTCATCGGAAAAGAGGACCTTGGACCACTGGCCAACGGTCCAGCCCTTCTTCTCCTTGGCCCAGTTGAGACGCTTCCTACATTGGCTCAGGTTCAGAAGTGGCTTGACTGAGGAACCTGACAGTTGTAGCCCATCTCCAGCATGCGTCTGAATGTGGTGGTTATTGAAGCTGTGACTCATTATACTCTTTCTGCATCTTTCTTCAATCTTCAATCCACTGAAGCCCATGGTCATCCTTTTTGCTGGTGCATCTTCTCCTACCACATTTTGTCCTTCCACTAGATTTTCCATTGATATGCTTAGACACAGCACTCTGTGAACAGCCAGCCTCCTTAGCTATGAACTTTTGTGGCTGACCCATCCTATGGAGGGTATCAATGATGGTCTTCTGGCCAATTGTTATGTCTGCACTCTTCCCCATGTTCAAACATTCATGCCCTGAAATATTTGGGCTGATTTCTCCAGAGTTTTTTTAAATCCTGTTTTCGTGTGTTTTATGAGCTGGAAGCACACATTATGTAAAAATAAACAAATAAATACTTGAAATCATTTAAATTGTGGGCCCTATGAAAGTTTAACATTTTGAATGGAATTATGGAAATTAATCTTTCCATGATATTCTAATTCTTTGAAATGGGTCTGTATATGGACACAGACTCTCAATTCTAAATACAGACTAAAACAACCTTGCTTCTATAAGTCTTTTTCTTTGTGTTTTGGTGAAGTTAATACTATGATGTAAATTATGAAATGTCCAGGAACCTTTAATCAGGCAGGATTATCTGATGTATCTTTTATTGGAAAAAAAAACTGCTTCGCTCTGTCTTTCCAATATTGACCTCCCTGATTGAAATGGTACTTTAAATTACCTCAGTAATTATTAGAGTCCAATGGAAACTGTTAGCCCAACATGAAGACAAGCTTTCAGTCTTCATCAAGGCTGAGCTGTGCTCAAGATGCATTTGAGGGCACACATAGTACAGATGAAGTAAGCTTTGTGTTTCACCATAATGAAATGAAGCCCTCAAGGCCAAACCTGCTACTTTACAGTGCAACTCCTTTTCACAATGACTATGTATGCAGTTCCACATGCCATTATGATTGTTGTGTTACATTGAAAAGAAAATTGTGTTTATTTCTTTCTTTCTATTTTTGTTTACTAATTTCAATCTTGAAATGCTATTGTACTGTAATGATCCCAAACAAACAGGATCCAAGTGTAGTTTACATTTTATTTTGCAGCAAGACCAAAAATGAACACAAACACAACCAAAACCAAGTGGAAAACATGTGCATAAACAGTGAAACCAAGAAATACTAGAACTTAGGCAGGCAAAATGCAAACAGGAAATGTATATACAAAGTCTTTCAGCAAGAAACTTACCTTGAGCAAAGAGTCCTGAGCAGATACACGATCAAAGATGGGAGCGCCTCCGGGGAGTTGTAGTCCAAGTCTGTAGTTCACTCCCAGGAAGCTTTTGGCACCCTCTGGCAATGGAAAATGTGACAGAGGCCCCTCCAAGGGGCTAACTCCTGGAGGCCTTGGATACATGGGCAAGTCCTGCACCAGGAGTGGATCGAGGATGTCCTTGGTGGGAATCCACAAGTTCTTCTTGGGACAGTACCCTTCTCAGGACACCAGATACTGCATGGATCCTTGGCGTTTTCTGGAGTCCAAGATCTCCTTGATGGAGCTGGGACCGGTTTTGCCCTCCTGATCCATGGGCCCAGCCTGGGCTGGCTTGAGAGCACTCACATGGAATGTAGGGTGAATGCGGCTGTGGCGTGGCATTTGGACCCTTTAAGATATGTCTGTAATACAGTTGACTATGGGAAAGGGGCCATTGTACCTGGGGCTGAGTTTCTTGACTCCCATGGGGTTACTGAATGCCTTGGTCGACACCCAGACCTGGTCCCTTGGCTGGTAGACTGGCGTGGTTCCATGTTTCCATGTATTTGGTTCATCTGTGTGATGGCTTTAGCAGGTGTTGGTGGTTGAGGGCCCAGACCCGCTCACTCCTTCTGAACCACGAGTCAACCGTGGGGTTGTCAGAGGGGTTGGCATTCCATGGGTAGAGAGGTGGCTGGTGGCCAAGAGTGACCTCAAATGGAGTGAGCCCCATGAGAGATAGCGGGTCCACTCTTGAGGTCGATGCTGGCAGTAGAGCTAGAGAAACTTAATCAGTTCCTGGTTCACTCACTCTGCCTGGCCTTTTTGCCTGAGAATGAAAACCAGAAGTAAGACACACTGTAATACCAAGCCACTGTAAAAAGGCTGTCCAGATGTGGGAGGTGACCTGCAGGCCTCTGTTGCTGTAATACCTGAAGATTTCTTGGAAGAGGGTTTAGGCCATTTCCATGTCAGTGGGCAGGCCTGATAAGGGAACAACCCTCACACCTTTGGAGAAGTGATCAACTATTACAAGAATTGCAGTCTTGCCCTGTGACTGAGGGAGCTCCGTAAGAAAATCAGTGGAAAGTTGTGACCACGGCCTCTCTGGTATGGGCAGAGGCCGCAGCTAACCTGCCGGTAGGGTGTGTAGGACTTTGGCGCAGACAGGGACATTAGGCGCAGACATCCTGATTCATGTGGGGCCACCAGTACTTCACCTGTAAGAGTTCTTCCATGTGCTGGGTTCCTGGATGTCTCGTGCCAGGAGAGGTGTGGGCCCAGGTGATGAGAGGACTGCGAAGGGCAGCAGGGAGGACCTCTGGCTGGCTGCTGCTGCTGAATCTACTGGTCGAGTTCCCACACAATCGCCTAGAGGAACTTTTATTCTGGGACAATGGGTACTGGCTCATTGGTCTCTGTCTCGGGTTCGTGGATGCGAGACAGGATGTCAGCCTTCCCATTCTTGGATCCTCATCTGTAATAAAGCACAAACTTAAACCTGGCCAAAAATATGGCCCACCTGGCTTGGCAGGAATTCAATCTCTTAGCTGCTTTGATATATTCAAGGTTCTTATGATCTGTAAATATCATGATGGGGGCAGGGGTGGCTCAATGGTTAAGGTCTTGGGTTACTAACTAGAAGGTTGGAGGTTCAAGCCCCACCACCACCAAGCTGGCACTGTTGGGCCCTGACCCTCACCTGCTCAGCTGTATAAATGAGATAAATGTAAGTCACTCTGGATAAGGGTGTCTGCCAAATGCCATAAATGTAAATGTAAATGATGGGGTGTTTGACCACTTCCATCCAGTGCCTCCACTCTTCAAGGGCCAGCTTGATGACCAATAGCTCCCAATCTCCCACGTCATAGTTACATTCTGAGGGGGAGAATTTACGAGAGAAGGAGGCCACCGCATTGACTGGCTGGCCATGCCTTTGTGAGAGGATGGCTCCGGCTCCTTGGCTAGAAGCATCAACCTTGACTATAAATGGCAGATTGGGGTCAGTCTGACGCAGGATGGGGGCCGAGACAAAGGCCTTCTTAAGCCATTGGAAAGCCTGGTTGGCTTCAAGGATCCATCTGAGGCTCTTGAGCCTTTTTTTTAATAGGTCAGTGAGCGGAGCCGCTTGGAGGCTGAGGTTTCATGTGAGCCTCCTGTAGAAATTGGCCCAGGAAGCTTCGCAGCTTCTTTACAGTGTTGGGACCTGACAGACATGGATCACGTGGGTGGCCACATCTGAGGAAAAAATTTGAATGTTATCAATATAGGCCCACGCATTTTCCCAGCAGATCCCTCAGTACCTCATTAATGAAATGTTTAAATACACTAGGTGCCGAGGCCACTCCATATAGCATAACTCGGTATTTGTAGTGGTCTGACATGGGGCTGAAAGCTGTCTTCCATTTATCTCCAGGGCCTCCTGGATGTACTTTTCCATGACTTGGCTCTCAGGAAGTGAAAGAGCATAAATCTTGTTCCAGGGAGGGGTACTGCTTGGCAGGAGATCGATGGGGCAGTCAAACTGTCTATGGGGGAACCCCTTTGGCCTTATGCTTATCAAACACCTCCATTAAGTCATGGTATTCCCTGCCTTAATACTGAAGGGGATCTCTAATTTTTGCACGGAGATGTTGTGGGTCTCTGTTGAGGAGAGAGTTGAGGAGAGCTGAAAAGGCTGAGAGACCATCTGAATTGGCATAATAAATTCAAATGGTTTAGGAGAGGTTTTGCTAGTCACTGTGTGCACTGGGGCATGGTTAGAAAAACAGAGGTCAGAGCTTCATGGCTGCTCCCTCTGCAAAAAGATGCACAAATGGAGGGTGACTCGCCGATCTCCCTCTTGAGTGGGCACGTCAAGGGCAAAGGCTGTGGAGATGAGGCCCTCTAGGGACTTGGTGGACTCTTGTCATGCCAACTGCCCACTGAACCTCAGCGTTGAGCCCCCGCTGTCTGCTGAAATGTCTGCTTGCTCCATAGTATGGTGGATCAACCTGTAATGATCCCACACAAACAGGAGCCAAGTGCAGTTTATGTTTTATTTTGTAGCAAGACCAAAAATGAACACAAATGCAACCAAAACCAAACTGCAAATGAATAGCTAGAGTGACTGTGACAATGTACAATGAACTAGTGGGAAACACGTGTATAAACAGTGAAACAAAAAAACTAATGAACCGCTAGAACTTAGGCAGGCAAAACGCAAAGAGGAAATGTATATAGAAAGTCTTTTGGCAAGAAACTTAGCTTGAGCAAAGAGTCCTGAGCAGATTCAAGAGTCTGTGAAAACACAAGTGTTGATTTGTGCTGGGGGAAGCTCTAACAATGGCTTACATGCTTCCCCAGCATGGGCCTTGGCACGATCAAAGATGGCCACTGCAAGGTGCACCTTGTTGGCAGTGACTCCTGGGAGTTGTACTCCTAGTCTGTAGTTTGCTCCTAGGAGGCACCCTCTGGCAGTGGCAGATGTGACATGTACTATTTTTCTCCTTTTTACAAATAAATGCTAAAAAATAAGAAAATTATCTGACAACAGGAAAATAATAAAAATAATAATAAAAATATCTTGAACCAGGTTTATTTTATATTTTATTTTATATTTGTTTTATATTATGAATTTTTTTATAAATATTAGATAACTGTATGTAATATAGTGTTGTTTACAGTCCTTCTGTTATGAATTGGATGAATAGAGGAGACACAGATGCAGAACAAAAGTCCACTTTTAATAAAAAACCTGACAATGGTTTGGATTATTGATCTAGCGGTGCCACCACCAGCTACCCCTGGTGCTGCATGTTCAGCTCCCCAAGGATATTGCTGTTACTTGGGGAGACCGGGGCAACACCACCAGGCTGCCCTGTGTCTCCGCTGCTGTACCACCACAGTCCATACACTTAGGTCTAATACAGCCCCCATATCAGAGAAATAATCTAGGCCAAGAATGCACGACTCACCAATAGGCATCAGCCAGAAGTTATGCATGTGTTTAAGGCCTCCCAGGTTCACACACAGCCATTTTTTGCCCCACAAGTCCACTTGATCTCCCATGACTGTCTGTAACTGTACCTCTGTAGGCTGGCAGCCATGTGAGTCAGCACACTTACTGTTGGGAAGCATGCCAATCCTCAAGATTGAAATGGTAGACCCAGTGTCCAGTGATGCTTACTGTAACTGAATAACTTGCACACTGTAAATTGACAACAGATCCATAATCTGTAATGGGAATTAGTTCCATGCATGAGGAAGGAAGGCTTAGAGGGCAGCTGGTCCCTCACTGAACAGCCCCACTGTTTTCTCACCAGCTTGGGTTCACATCACTGTACTGCTTGATGTCCACACTTCCTGCAGCACCAGCACATAACTCGCTGGCTGCTCAACAGTGCTCAGTGTCTCTAAGCTGTCCACTACAAAAAACAACAGGCCACTCTAGTTGAAGCTAATCCACCCACAGCACAGCCTCTGGCACGTTATAATTTATTTCTTTGCTGCCATGGTGGCAGGAACTTGGCCAAAGTGCCTTTGTAGCCAGTAAGGGCTGACAGATCTCCATGTTGTTCAGCAGGAAGACGCATTAACACCTGGAGCACTTTTCCTTCTAGTGCCAGACAGAGCTACATCACCATCTCCACTGTGGATCATCTGTAGAAGCCAGGCAACATGCGCTGCTGTGTGTAAAACAGCACCCATGCTCCTTCTCCATTGTAGCGTAGCATCTGGATTGTGTCACACGCACTGTTGCTCTCCACTGCTGGCTTGATGGAGCTGTTGGCACTGTCCTTGGTGGCATATAGTCTCGTTTCACCGGATCTCATGCCCACCTTGCCGTGCTGGAGATATCTCAATATGGCTCTCAGCTTTCTGCTGTCTCCTTCCCCGTTGCTTGTTTGTTAATGCCTGGATTTCTTCTGTAAGCTGCTCAAGCTTGCATTCCAGACATCACTGCTTCTGACACCAATGAGTGAAAGAAGCCATTTTCCACCTTTCCTTTTTGCTTTTTTTAACAGAACGCTTTATTGAATGAATAAAGCAGAACAGGGGTAGGAGGAGACTAACATGCTTAAACTAACTACAGCCAAGCCTGCCACAAAATGGTGGAGGTGGGGAGAAGACTCCCGAAAACCCTGATGCATGCATGTGGGTCGCCACAGTACCTATCATTTACTGCTTATCTCCTTTTTCCTTAGTTACTGCACTGTTCCATGATGGCAAAATCACTGAAATTGAAAAGGCTGTAAATTGGAAGAGCCTTATAATAAATACTTAATAATAAATATAGAATAAATAAACACATTATAATTTATTATAATAAATAAATAATAAATGCTTAATTAGTAGTATCTATTTGTGTCAAACATTTTGTCATTAAATTTCCATTCCTCTTCAACCCAAACCAGTTATCGTTTTGAAAGACTAAACCTTATAGCAGATGTAATCATGACTTGGACTGATTTTGCTGTTTTATATTGGTTTGTTTTACACCAAAATAATAAGGTTATTGTAAAGTACAAATGATCAGTCAGTCAGTCAGTCAGTCATTTTCTGTACTGCTTATTCCCAGTTACGGGGTCACGGGGGAGCCGGTGCCCAGC
>JAOTRJ010000048.1:1602756-1613013 GCA_028564905.1 Leptodoras praelongus | reverse complement strand
CAGTCACACCAGTACAACACACACTAACACACCACCACCACATCAGTGTGACTGCAGGGCTGAGAATGATCCACCACCCAAATAGTACAGCACATCCTGTGAGGGTCCTGACCATTAGAGAACAGAGTAAAGGGTGTGGACTAACAAAGTGTGTAGAGAATCAGATGGACTACTAATTGTAGAACTACAAAGTGTAGTCTATATGGTAAGTGCGTAACCGAAAAAATGGACAATGAGTGTAGAGAAAAGGAGGTGGTCATAATGTTATGCCTGATGTTTTGTAGTAAGCATCTTCCAAACGGAATTAAAATACAATTTTTGTCTGATTTATTTTACCAAGCATTTTTTTAAGGACGTGGCATAATCAATATCAGTATCACGTTAGCATGAAAAATTTGCTTTCTAACAATGACTATAAGTATACCAATTATACTACAGCAATTTGCCAATGCTAAGAACGTTTTATTTCTTAAAAAGTCGTACGTTTTCACGTTTTTTCACCCTCTTGAAGTTAAAAAGACGCAGCTGGTCATGTTAGCAAGCCGCTGCAAAAGACGGCTGATTAGAGTTTATGTGAAACATGGTGGTGGGTGCATTTGTATGTGTTAGTCAATAACCCTTGTGAGTGTATTGGTGTTTATGTTTTGTTTGCCGTTGCTAATTTGTGTTTGAGAGTGTGTGTGAGTGTGTGTGTGTGTGTGTGTGTGTGAAGTCTTGGGTCTTCATATAGAGTATATATAGCTTTTTTCACACTATGTTAAAACTCCTGTAGTGCAGAGAAAGAGAGAGAGACAGGGGAAAAATAGATCTAGCGAGAAAGAGACTGTTATTGCTGTTATTTTACTACGCACTGATTTAGCACAGTATGACATCACGGACTGAATTCTGTCTAGACGTAATTTGCGTAATGAAGTGTGTGTTTTCCTGAACGTGGTTGCCGTGTTATTTTTACTTTTCTAAAAAAAACTGGCAATTCAATGAAAATTCAGTGACACTGTAATGTATGTAGAATTTATACCTGCTGACTTTCACAGCCAGTGTGTGTACATATGCATAAGTGTGTGTGTGTGTGTGTGTGTGTTTGCATGTGTTCTAATCATCTATCTAAAGAGGGACCTGATGTTTTTTCCCTTTTCCTAATGCTTTCCTCCTTACATACACACTCCACATTCCACTTAACCCACACCAGAAAAGAGAGAGATTGTGAAAAACAGAGAAGGGGGAAAAAGAATGAAATGTGGGTGACGCAAAGAGGCTGCTTGCACTTTCGCTTAAATGTCTGGTCATTTACGCCGAACCTGGGTACGCTCATAAGCCGGACGTCATATGTTCATAAGTACAAAAGTCTGCAGAACGGTGTACCGTAGGATTCAGTGGGATTCACTAGTTCATATTCAGGTTTTGTCATGCTTATGATCACCTAGCAAAGGTTTTATGACCACACAGTCAAGGGAAGTGTAATTTCAAGAGCTGCTGGAGGTGACCGAGGTATCCGCAAGTACCAAAGTTGGTCGGAATTGACTTCATTAGACAGCGTTCTGGTTGTAAAGTGTGTCTCAAACACTGGTCTAGGAGATAAAATAACAAAAAACTGGTATACTGGTATACCAGCACAGCTATTTGACGTGTTCAGTGTGCTGTCCCTGGTGCTGAACGATTGAATTCTGCACCTTCAGCTCCGTGTTCAGCACCAGAGACAGCGTCAAATATCTGTGCAACACAGGTAACGTTCCCAGTTGTTGTTGCAAATGTCTGTGTTGATAACTTTTGAACCACAAGAAATATTGCAACTCTGGTTGTGACACTCGGTTTCTAAGACAATTATGGTCTTCTTTGATATACTACATTATTTGCCCTTGCCCTTGATCCAGTATGGAGGCTTTCAAGATGGTGGCCATAGCCTAAAAGATAGGCCCCCTTACCCATAACTTTTTGGCGTATTCAGTTTTGTCATTTCGCTGAAATAAAAGTGTGTCCTGAGACTTTTGACTTACTCTGTACAATCGTGATAAATAGAAAACCATCTCAGAACGAACAACAGGTTCCACTTCTGTCGCCTAAGAACATGAATCTGAGGCTACAGTGAGGCTTCTCTGAGGCTTTGTAGTGTAATATGGAAATACCTTGACCACTGACCACATTCTCAGTTAGAACCCTTTCTGAAAGAGTGGCCTTTACCATGACCATGAGCTATTAGTGTTGAGTAATGTATTATTACACCAGGTCTCGTTAATGGCATAAAGAGAATGACAAAATATGGCAAACTATCACACATACATAAGCAGGGTTAGATAAATCTGAGACTATTTTTTTTTTTTTTGGATGCACGCCAGGAAACATGAATATCTGGGTGTTCGGTTCCAATGGATTGGAGTGTGAAAGCAACACAGATCATTGGAAATGGCAGTCATGTCACTTGCTGACGCTAAAACAGAACCTTTTTTAGATCAGTCAAGTAAAGAAAAAAGTAAATAATACTGCAGTTCAAGTGCTAGAGCAGGGGTGTCCAATCTTATCCACAATGGGCCAGTGCAGGGGCAGGTTTTCCTTCCAGTCAAGCACACCTCATTCCAACTGTTTCTAATCAGGATCTAATCAATGGAGCTTGACTTTCAGTAGTGTGTGGCTTCTGCTTGGTTGGAAAGAAAACCTGCACCCACCCTGGCCCTTCTTGGATAGAAGGTTGAGCACCATTGTACTAGGGAGTACGAACCATGAAAAGGGTTACCTGTGTAATCCGTCTGCAGCTCAGGAAGAATTTATCTGTGTAAAACATACTAGAGATATCAGGGCTCTTCCTGAACCGAGTCCAGAATTGATCCGGGATACGGGCCAAGTGTGAAAGCACAGAGGTAGCATTGGTGTTTGGTGCTTTGTCAGTTTGGTGTCAGCTGGCCATAAGGGAAGTACTTGCAACTGGGAGCCACAGTTACTTAACAGAAATGTCTAGATATTAAAAATATATTATAACTGGCTGATGTACTTCTAATTGAACTAAATATGACTTTGAGACACACACGTAATATTCCGTGAGAATGCGAAACGCACTTGCGGGCTGCTGACGTCACAACAAAATGGCCACTGTGGTGTCCTTGGCAGCCTCCAGCAGCACAGAGCGTGGTGCAAGGGCTCAGGTGTGTAGTACTGATTAGACCTCCGTGCCACTCTGTCTCTAGTTGATTGAAACACAATAAGCATATATATATATATATAAATGTAAATAAATATAGCACCCCCTATGGAGGACATTATATTTAACAAGGAGGTGTTTCCTTCAACTGACAGAGTTGCTATGAAGAATTGTTTTGTGGTGGATTTTATGGGACGGAAATGTATTTGACGTAATTCATAACTCGCCTTTTCTTGTTTTGTCCTGTCTTGTCCTGTGTGTGTGTGTGTGTGTGTGTGTGTTTGTGTACATGTGTGTATGTGTGTCTGTGTCTCTTCTTGATGTTTTCCCTTTATTTCAACATTCATTTGAGTTCCTCTCATTTCATATCTGCTTTATACATTTTGGTTATGTTTTCTCACCCATTTCTTGCTAACTCCATTTGAACTCACTTTACCGACTTTGCGATTCTGTCCATCCATAACCAAATAAAAAAAAAAACGACTTTATTTAATTACTAACTGACTAATCCAACCTTGTAAAAACTAAAAACTTTGATCGATCAAACGGCAGCTACGGGCTATGAGAAATCTCGCAGCTTGAACAACATATCGGGAATGGCAGGGTCGTCGCTGCGTTTGACCCCGATCACCGGTGCGCCATATGATCCCTACGAGGCCCCGGGACCCCTGCGCCGCTGCCGCTCACCCATCCCTTCCATATTGTAGAGCGAAGAAAAAGCAACAAGGAAAATTGCTAGGAACTCAGGACAGGGGAACAGGAAGAGAAGATGGAGGCCCGGTCTCCATCAGTGGAACTCAATGGAAGCAATAACCACCAGTAACCGTCCTGAATGTAGCTCTTCCTCCGTCCTTGTTCACTCAACTTCAGGTGCATGTGTTTAAGTAGTGCTGAGAGAAGACGCACTACGTTGCATTCGGTGAGATCGTTACGAAGAACGTTAGCTAGTAGGAAAAAAAAACACAGTAAGTCATAAAACCTTAGCATAGGTTCACACTAGCAAGTAAAATGTCACTTGTGTTACTAGTCTCTAGTGGGTGTTAGCAAAAAAGGTAGCTGCTGTACAGAATTACAATGAATTACCTATTGCACAAACCACGTTACCTGCTAGGCTTCGTACTAGCTTCGTTTGTCAGGATAGGAACACAAGCTAGCTGTTCTAGCTACATCCATTCACCATCATCAACGATCCTTAGCATCAGACAATAAATAGGAAAGCTAAAGCTGTCCGCGGAATACCGAAGAGACCGGGATTCATCTGCGGAATTGTTCATAGCTAATTACCGGAAAAAATCCGAGAAACTTTCCGTTGAAATGCCTATTTATTTTGTCGCTCGTTAGTGTGAACCTAGGCTTAGAGAACTTGGAACTTGTTCTAATTCCATCGTCAGCCAAATGTCTTCTTTCTCCTCAGCAGAGCGAGAAATAAAACAGATGAACGGAGTTACTTTAATACCCGACATAATTCCTGACATTTCGCATAACCTCATCCTTCATGGAACTGGATAATAATCACTAAACATTATAATGTGATGAACGCATACATGAGTATACACTAGTGTATAGTATGATCCTTATGCAAACAGGTTTGGTGGGGGAAAAAATTATAAAAAAAAAAGAAATGATGGTTGGTTTTATTTAAACAACAGTATGTTTATCTTGGTAAGTACTTCAGCTAATAATATCCAGTTTTTTTTTTTGTTTTTTTTTCTAACTAGCCACATGTTTTTACATAAATATAGGAAACATTTCTAATAGGATGCCGATATAGGTTAATTCATATTATTTTGTTCATGCTTTGTTGAGGTTTTTTTTTTTCTTTTACATTTTTAGCACATATTTTACACGTTATTGTAGCTGTTCATTCTGTTCATTCATTCCTTTTTTCTGCATTTGTACTATCTAAAAAACAATTCCCTCAAATAATCAGATAATGGGCATTCATTCACAGTATGTGTTTTCATTTTTTTTCTTTTTTACTGTTTCTTTCTTTTGTGTTCTGTCCATCCAATTCCAGTAAAGTTGAAAAAGTAAGGACTGAATTTGGAAAGATTCAACATCGTTTATAGTGTATATACTTATATATGCAATATATATGTGCAATATACCACTCATGATGCTGGAAACGCAGTTCACGTGCACACGTTTGTAAATACATGTGCAAAAAAAAAAACGTTTGAATCCGAAATCAGTGTATTACTAAGTAAAGTAAAAAAGAAAATAAGCCGATTTGATTATTATAAGACTACTCTAGTGCTTTCCTGATTTGTTGGTCTTGTCCTTGTTAATGTCCTGTTGTTGTTTTTTAATCTCTTTTCAATGTATTTCGAAAAATGGTTGTTTTTTATTGTTAAAAAACGTTCCTTTTTTCACTGTTTCATTTGTATATGATATATACGCAAGTGTTAACTATCTGTGTTATCTTTTTGTTAGATAGAAAATGTTCAGGTCTGTCGGACCAAGTGCTTCCAGAATTTCAAAGAATTCCAAAAAAAAAAAGGAAAATAAAAAAAAATAAATAATAATAATAATGACAGAGCAACAAAGCCATTTCTGAGAAAATGCTTCCTTGGAATCAGAAAAAAAAGTCAAATAAATATATTGCAATAATTGCAAATTCTAGTATTTACGTAGTTAGCTATGTGTGTTAGCGGTAGATGTCGCTTAGTTTAGCCGAGTGCATAAAGGAGCCATTTTGTTTTAAACATGGCACCTGTCATAGCAAAGCTGGGCCAAGATTTCTAGAAACTAGAAGATCTGTACATGTAATTTTCATAGGAGTAAATCAGGGCATATACCAAATGCTAGCATTTAATAAAGGAGTCCTTGTTAGAACTGACAGAGAAAACATTTTAAAAGAAAACACAACAGAACTTTCAGGTCTCTCTTGTTGGGAAACAGTATGTGATAAAGTTTTGTTTAAAACCTTCAGGGGTTGCCCTGAATGATAGACTGAATTAAGAAGCCTTTAAGGTTTTACACTTAACTAATACTAGATTTATTGCTGCCATTGTAAATTTGTATTTAAATTCTTCAGACTAGCATTTAAAGCCTATTTAAGCATATGCAAATAGGAATGACATTCTTTAAGGATTCTAAATGGATTTTCCTGAAGGAAATAACAAATTTACAATTGATTACTTACTTATTACTTATAGATTCTAATAATACTATGTTCTAGTAAGAACACTATGACGAATTCTAGCGTTTGGGACGGTGTTACTGTGATAGATTCAGTCATCGCCTTTGTGTGTCTTATGGGCGATCTTAAGATGCTCTTAGTGCAATAGTGATTCTTTCAGAGCCACTCATGCTCCATTAAAAAGGTCTCGGAGTAACGTGGCCCATCAGAGGCATTTTCATTCACTAACAAAATCTCAGTGTCCATTACTTATTAAACAATAAAGTGAGTAGCCAGGGAAGAGATTTATACCACCATTTCTCCATTTGCCATCCAGTCAATGTCCACTTGTATATCTGTATTCTTGTCCTGTTGTTGTAGTATGTACTTACACAAATGTTGTTTTTGGAAAAATGTAGAGAATTTGAAATCTCAGCTCTTTGTGTGGTGTGTGCTCCATATTGTTGTAACCAATACAACGCGATCAGGACACTTTCAGACAAATCGGACATGTTTGTTTTGAAAATGCAAGCTCCCTCTATGAGGCTACTTTTAAGCTGCTGTGTGTTATTTAAAAAAAACAAAAACAATAACAACAATAACAAACCACTAGCTAGATTTAACTAGCTTTACCTGCCAACTTTGCTGTACATACCTGTATCTACATAGTATATGTGAAAACCCATTAAAATGATCTATAATGTATCTATCTCACTGTATGTTTTTATTTATTCTCTTGCATGTCCAAATTGTATGGTGTTTGTGTTGTATACTATTTTGTTTATGTGTTAGATGCGTGTTATATTGATGTACTCTTTTTTTGTGAGCTATATTAAATCAGTAATGCACTCAGACAACATATGTGCACCCACTATTCGTTCAAATATACAAAAATTGTCTCAATTAACTGTTATCATTTTAATATGTATTCCCAAAGATTGACCACATTGACCTAGTTTACTTTCACAGACTTAAGAAAAGTTCTTTTTATTTTCACGTGAATTAAAAAAAAATCTTTATCAAGACACTACAGATTAACTGGGACTACGGATGATCAAAATGTCAGCAGCTAATTGTTTTAATTGTTGAAGTTGTGATTTCGTTGGAGAACCTCCCGATTCTCCTCAGGTTCTCATAGCTTAAGAGTTTTGGTTTGTGTTTACAAATCATAAAATGAATCCAGTGATACTTGTATGATTTAAACTACAGTTAATAGTGAATTATCTGTTAACAGAACTTTCACATGCTTAACTTTAACCACCATCGACAGGTAAAGCCACCCCAGCTTTCTACTGTTGTCCGTTTTAACTGATAAGTTTCATTTTATGAGTGGTTTTTAATTGTTTAACAACAATTATTAAGCATTAAATGTAACCAATGTATCTGGGGCGGATTATTCCATTCTTGCGGTTTAAAAAAAACCCAATGTGCTAAATATCCAAAATTTGCACTACAACATAGCATGAAATTCTAGGAACAACAAGGTCATCAATGAATTAATCATTTCATAAGTAGAAGTCCTGGGCTACTTTTTACAGGAGTGGAGTTTTACACCCCTTTAAAGATACATTACACACCAATGTGCATGTATTTTATGTATAAAGTAGGTTGAATATGTTCTGCTCTGTTTTTATTTCAAATCCATTCTTTTCACCATCAATATGCATAACTTTTAAACCATTTATTTAAACCCAACCTCTCATGTTGGTATTTCAGGTCAAAATGATTTTCTAACCAACTTCTTGTCTTTGCTTTTGTCCACAGTGTTAAGTTTCTAGCATTCACCGATTCTTAAAAGAAGACACAATTAGGTGTTGTTTTCTGAGTTAACGGACGTTGGCGCATCATCCAGATGCGCCACTTGAGGAATGTTGGTGTGGCGAGAGGAATTGCCCCGGAAAGACACGGAAAACGTAAACGTCTGAGGCTGGATCTTTACACAATAACCAAAGCATCCTCTTGGAATTCTGGACCCATTCCTCGATCAACTGAAAGACTTCTTAATACAGCGTGAACCCTGGGCATTTCAGTCTGATTCTGAGAGAAACGTGACACATAATAACACTAACAACAACAAAAAAATTCCAAACAAAAACATTCCATAATGCTTTGTGTCTGCCGTGCAAGATCACAACACCGGAAGCTCCAGCGGCCGTGCTAATCTGCGGCACAGAGCTCTGAGTGTGCATTATTCTACGTTTGAGAATGATGGACCAAGCTAGATTAATCATGTAGCATCTCTGCTAACCCTTTGTAGCATTTGTTGGTGGAGAATCCTCTCCAACAATTTTTAGAGACTTTGATATTCATTTACGTTTTGCACACACTGACTACTAATGACTTAGTCACGCACAAACCTTTATCATTTTAGCATTCCGGAGGAAGGTGTCGTCAACATATTGTCCTGTGTAGTCGTGTTTTTTTTAATGTTAGATGTATATTTTACGTACATGTATAGATCCCTGTTTCAGTTTTATAACTTGGACTCATTTTATGATATGGGTTGCTATTCTGACATGAGTCTTCCATTCTTTTCCATAGGTTCAGAAACGGCAACTTATAATCATTTAGTCCACCAAACCAAAGCCCTCCACTGAGACCAAATAAAGTCCCAGATTGGTTCCCTTAGTTAAAGTCTGTACCCAGAATCAACACGATTCTCCCTTTACATGCCGGTGTAGCAGGATGGCTAATGCCCTTAAACCTTAAGGCTTATTAGCGGCATGACATCGTTCTCTGAGAAGACCCATTTGTAACGCCCTTCCTTGTTTAAAACTGATATATATATATTTTTCTTTTTTTAAAGATTTATTTTAGTAGTAGAGCTAAAGCTGCCATAGTGAATTCCATGTGCACATCGTGAACACTTTTGACTGACACACTGCCACATCATCGACGACTGCTCGGACCAATAACGTGTGCATGCTAACCTTTTATCTTTTTAGAGATGATTTAGGCATACGGAGGTCTTAAAGGTGGTATTCTAAATCTCCTGTTCTCCCTTTCACTCCGTGTCCTCCATCAAGGAAATTTGTCTTCAAGGAGATTGGTACTTTTGTTTAAAAAAAATTACAAGGGAGGACAAATGTATAAAGTAGAACAAATANNNNTTGATAAGTGAATGGGAGAAATAACAGAAGAGCAGTTGTGCACAAGAACCACCCAAGGAACCAACAAAACTGCATCTGGGAAATGGAAAAAAAAGAAAGGAAAAAAAAAAAAAGAAATGAAAGAACACTGCAACTGCTTCCCTGATTTACTCAGGGGGAAAGGAAGGACTAAAGAAGCTAACAAAAAATAAATACGTAAATAAATAAATAAACAAAGAGCTCCTAAAATGGAGGAAGCAAGAAGCCTGGACAGCACAAGAGAGGAGATCCAAATGAGAAAATGCAAGGACAAATCTTTAAAAAAAAAAAAAAAAAAAAAAAGGATTCAAAAAAGAAAAAGGTTAAGAATTTTTTTTTCTAACTTTGTTTACCAGCATGAGTTCTTTGCATGAGTATTTTCTGCAAGCCCTTAGTTGAAGTGAAGGAGGGCTAGAAGTAAAAAAAAAATTATAATAAAAAAAATAAGCGAATAAAAAATGATATGCAATGAATATTAAAAAAAAAAAGATTATATTAAAAAGAGCTATATTTTGTTTTGAAATAGTCAGAAAAAATGTGAATAAATATCAAACTATATGTATGACTGCAAGGTAAACTTTTATTAGTTGAAGGAGAAAAAAAAGATTTAGAAATCACACCAAATTCTCCTTTGCTACGTATTGCCCCGCTTATTATTATTATTATTAACTTGTCAATTTTCCACGCCAACGTCACTTCTCTACGGACACACATTTTGCAGGCATGAGTGTGTGATCTGTTGTCTAGTAGTATTAGAGTACTGAGAGGCAATTTTTTCCCCCATCTCTAGCTTCTTCTGTAGCCAAAGTGGTGCTGATTCTCAAACCTCTTAATCCAGCCTTTTTATTTCCCCAGCATGCTTTAAAGCAAAAAAAAAT
>JAOTRJ010000048.1:1230432-1241175 GCA_028564905.1 Leptodoras praelongus | reverse complement strand
GCCCTATGTGGCCGGCTAGGCACCGGCTCCCCCGTGACCCTGAAAAGGAATAAGCGGCCAAGAAGATGAATGAATTTTTATTGTCACATCACAACAGTACAAGTGAGTGAAAAGCTTGGGTGCAAGTTCCTGCACCCGTACGGAAACGACATGTACACATAAAGAAAAGAAAAGTGCAGGGTGCAATGAGTCATATGGGATCATATGGGATGGCGGTGAGGGTGGGTTGGGCAGAACACTGTACTACAACCTGTTTAGTAGCCTAATCACTTGGGGAAAGAAGCTATCGCGGAACCGTCTGGTTCTGGTCTTCAAGCTTCAGAGTCTCCTTCCACTCGGAGGCTGTGAAAACAGGTAGTGGCTTGGGTGGGAGGGGTCCTTCATAATCCTACTGGATTTCCTCAGGCAGTGATTGGTGTATAGATCCAGAAGGTTTGGGAGCTGAACCCTGGTGATGTTCTGCGCTGTGCTGTGCTGTACGCACTACTCTCTGCAGGGATTTCCTCTCGAGGGCGGTACAGTTCCCATACCACCATACCAGGTGGTGATGCTGCCAGTCAGGATGCTTTCCACCGTGCAAGTATAGACAGTCCTGAGGATTCTGGGGTTCAGTCCAAACCTCCTCAGCCGTCTGAGGAAGTAGAGGCATTGTTTATGCCTTCTTCACCATCCTTGTGGTGTGTTCTGTCCATGTCAGATCCTCGCTGATGTAGACACCAAGGAACATAATGCTGTTTACCCTCTCTACCGCAATCCCGTTGATGGAGATTGGCGACTGCACCCGCTCCTGCTTCCTAAAGCCCACCATCAGCTCCTTAGTTTTACTGATATTTTACTCTTATTTTCAGTGGAAAATGTTTTTCTCATTTTTTTATGAATGTATTCTTACATCTTGTTGGGATATTACTTTACATTTTGTTTTGAATTTGCGCATTAGAACGGCAGAACCATGCCCGGGAGCTGATCAGAGAGATTTCTCTGCATGAGTGGGACGGCATCGTCATCGTCTCCGGAGACGGACTGCTGCACGAGGTCCCGTTCCTTTAAACGTCTTACGAATCTCTGCTTGTTAATGGGTATTGACTGAAGTCTGTGACATCACTGATGTGTGTTTTGTGTTTTTCCTCGGCGCAGGTGATCAATGGCCTCATGGACAGACCCGACTGGGAACAAGCAATTAAAACTCCACTGGGAATTTTACCGTGTGGCTCCGGCAACGCGCTCGCTGGCTCCATTAACCACTACGCAGGGTAAAAAACCTTTACCTTTACTCACCTGGCTGTAGCCGTACCTGTAGTAATGTAGTAACCTGTAGTAAATGATTCACCTGTAAGTCGTCTGGTCTCCATTACACACTCTCTTGGTCTCTCTCTCTCTCTCTCTCAGATATGACATGTGCCTTCGTGAGCCACTCCTTATCAACTGTTGCTTCCTGCTTTGCCGTGGCGGAGTCCGACCTATGGACCTGGTGTCCGTGACAACCAGCCCGTCTCCTTCATCCAATCAGAACGGACGTCCCTCGTCACCCAAGAGACTATTCTCTTTCCTGTCTGTAGCCTGGGGCTTTGTTTCAGACGTGGACATTGAGAGCGAGCGCTACAGAGGGCTCGGTTCTGCACGCTTCACGCTGGGCACACTGGTGCGTTTAGCCTCTCTGCGCTCCTATAAGGGTCGCTTGTCCTATTTGCCCCCCGGAGGGGCAAGTTCAACCCCGGAAGTGCCCTTGCAGACTCCACATCGACCCCTTTCCCGTAGCATCACCGAAGGACTAGAAGGATACTGCAGAATGCCGATCCACCGCACCTGCTCCGATATGGGCCTCAGCGAACAGAGGAGCCTCCAAAAGGAGGACAGGGAGAGAGAGAGGGAGGAGAGAAACCGGGAGAGGCAGAGGAGAAGAGGGAGAGCAAGAGGCAGAGGAGTGGTGAGGGCAAGCAGTCTTGCTGAGGATCGAGAGAGAGAGATGGAGGCGGAGGAGAGGATGGGGGGAATGTCTGGGTCTAGTGCAGAGTCGAACGAAAGACTAGATACTAACGAGGAGGAGGAAGAAGACGACAGCGAGAGAAATATGACAGAAGACGGATATGATGTGGATGAAGGAAAAGAGGCGGAGGAGAGGATGGAGGTCACATCCGGGTTTAGCATGGAGTCAAGCGAAAGACAGGAGAAGATTTCCGCAAATGAAGGAGAGGATGAGAGATGGAATGGCATGGATGGAGCGAGGGATTTGAAAGAAGAATATAGTGCAGATGAAGGAAGAGAGGAGGAGGAGGTATATTCAAACCCAGACCAACAAAAGGCGCGCCGTAAAAACTCCGCCCCATCCATCCATAACGCCACCGCGTTCTTCAGCCGGCCAATCGGACCCGATTCCGAACAGGAAGTAGAAACTCCAGCGTATGAGAGGGAACATGAGGACCTGAATGGGACCTTTTTCAACCGTGGTCCGTCTCCGGCGGACCCTGCGCGAGAGCGAGCACTCACCATTTCCTCGCCATTCCGTCGTTCGCGGTTTTCCCTCTCCAAACCCAAAACCTCAGTGGACCAGAACAAGAACCATAAACAAAGCGTGTCTAAGCCCCGCCCTCTTTCCCTCCTCCATCAGTCCAATTCTAACTCCCTACCACCCAAATTCACCTCGCTGTCTTTGTCTCTTTCCCCGACTCCTCCGTCATCACCATCCAATATAGGCCCACGTACCAGCCTGCCAGGCTCCACCTCCTCATCTTCCTTCTCCTTTGAAATGGTCCAACCTTATGGGCTTCTTAAACCCCGCCCCCCAGTTATCTCGCCTGTTGATCCACCCCCTCAAGACGACCTCTTGCCCCCCCTTGATCAGCCGCTGCCTACTCGAGATTGGGTGACTATTGAAGGCGACTTTGTTCTAGTACTTGCTATCTACCAGTCGCATTTAGGTGCTGATTTGTTTGCAGCACCTCACGCGCAGTTTGATGACGGACTCATACACCTGACATTTGTAAGGGCCGGGATTTCCCGGGCAACGCTTCTCCGCCTATTCCTGGCGATGGAAAGAGGCAATCATCTTTCTCTGACGTCACCTTACGTTAGCCATGTTTCCGCTCGAGCTTTTCGGCTGCAGCCCCTATCGCCACGGGGGACGCTAACTGTGGATGGAGAGCTCGTGCCCTATGGACCCCTGCAGGCACAGGTACAGACTAGACTGATGAATGACCTCATCGTACATTCCAATTATACACTATATGGCTTAAAGTATATGATGTGGAGGCTGTCACAGAAGCAAAGTGGGGACCAGCTTTGGAAAGCTTTGGTCAACTGGCATAAGCCCAACAAGCTTTTGGCCATATAGTCTATTTCCACAATCATACACAACACAACTGCAATCCATGCTGTCCTGAACCGTATACCGCTAAACCGTACATTACATCAAAACAGCATAGCTACTGTGGTATCTTCTGTTTCGACCGCTACCTGAGGTGGCCTCACAACCCGCAAATTTGACATTTACATTTATGGCATTTGGCAGACACCCTTATCCAGAGTGACTTACATTTATCTCATTTATACAACTGAGTAGTTGAGGGTTAAGGACCTTGCTCAAGGGCCCAACAGTGGCAGCTTGGTGGTGGTGGGGCTTGAACCCCCCAACCTTCTATTCACTAACCCAACACCTTAACCATTGAGCCACCCCTGGACCCCCCACTGTAATGCTGTATCCGTTTTTTTGATGTAACCCAAACCCAATGGATTAAAAAATCTACTGTGATGTTATTAGAGTAATTCATTTCCATTCATTTCACTCTTTTCATCTCTTTTCTTTCAGATCCATCCGTCCATGGCTCGCGTCATCGTGGGAGACTCAGGAGTGAAGATCACCAGATTCTGACCTGAAATGTGGGCGGATTATTTTACACACTCTGCATTGCATAATAACTATGCTGTCCACTTTCGAGAGAAAGAGAGATTGAGGAATAAATATAGCCAGCAGCTGCAATAAAACCAATAGCTTTTAATGGGATTTTATTTAAAAGTGACTACTGGATCGACAGTCAGTTAAAGAGATGGAGACTAAGCTACACATGGAAATAACAACTACTGGTAAAAATAAGTGAAAAAGAATGAGGGAATCTCTTTAAAAATGAGCTTGAGAACTTCAGTGTCCAGTTTTGAGTAGGGGATGATGTTTTCCTGCCTTATTGCACACAACAAGATGGAGATGCTGATCTAACCTTTTAGGGACATACCAGTCGGCCATCTTTACGTTTGACTGTGGAAAAAAGGTGGCCTTTTTACACTCCACGCCCTGGTTTCCCTCTCTCTTTTTTCCTTGTATTTTTTTTATTGATGGCCACAACACCAGTTGGCTAGGTTCCTTGGATTTTGTCCCATCTCTCACTTTCCCCAATTTCTGGTTCTTCTGCAATCGACTGGGGGTGTGTTCCAAATTTCAGTTATAATTCCACCAATCAGACAACAAAAACCCACATTCTTCTTCTCTGATCTTACTAACTGAATGGCCCTATAAACCCCCACATCCTGCTGCTCCTAGAATCTCCAATTTAGGGCCATGTACCAGTCAGCCAAGCTTTCCATCCTTCACCGTTTAATTCACAGAACCTGTTGTCCCATTTAAGCCTCTACCCGTGGTTTTACCACACCTTTCCTTGCTGCCCAGTTTGGGGCTGCATCCCAATCCTCTACAATCAATTTGGGGGTGTGTCCAGATTTACCAAACTTCAGGACCACTTTCTCATGTCCTGACTCTCCTTCTTCATTGTCTGCTTCATCTAGTTATAATATCACCTTCCAGTCAGCCACAACCCACATTCCTCTTCTTTGATCCTGCCAACTGAATGGCCCTTTAAAACCCCACGTCCTGCTGTTCTTAGAATCTCCAATTTAGGGCCATGTACCAGTCAGCCAAGCTTTGCCCCTTCACTGTTTTATTCACAGAGAGTGTTGTCTCATTTAAGCCTCTACCCCAGGTTTTACCCCCACCTTCCTTGCTAATGACTTTGGGGCTGCATCCCAATCCTCTACAATCAATTTGGGGGTGTGTCCCAATTTGCCAAACTTCAGCACCAATTTCCTGACTCTCTTTCATCATCATCTGCTTCTTCAAGTTATAATGCCACCTTCCAGACAGCCACAACCCACATTCCTCTTCTCTGATCCTGCCAATTGAATGGCCTTTTAAAACCCAATTTCCTGCTGCTCTTAGAATCTCCAGTTTAGAGCCATGTACCAGTCAGCCAAGCTTTGCCCCCTTCATCCTTTAATTTACAGAAACTGTTGTCCCATTTAAACCTCTACCCCTGGTTTTACCCCACCTTTTCTTGCCACCCAATTTGGGGCTGCATCCCAATTCTCTGCAATCAATTTGGGGGTGTGTCCCAATTTGCCAAACTTCAGCACCACTTTCTCTTTTCCTGACTCTCTTTCTTTATCATCTGCTTCGATCAGACAACCCAAACTCAAGTTACTCTTCTCTGATCTTATCAATTGAATGGCCCTTAAAAACCCCACTCTATGGTACACCTAGAATCCCCAATCGAGGGCCATGTAGCAGTCAGCCAAGCTTTGCCTCCTTCAATGTTTAATTCACAGAACCCACGGTCACATTTAGGCCTTGTCCCCTGGTTTTACCCCACCTTTCCTTGCTGCCCAATTTGGGGCTACCTCTTCCATTCTGATACTTTGCAGAAGGTATGCCACAGCTCCTGCTTCCACTTCCTTTCTCTGTCTTTCCCTTATGCCTGTCTTCTTGCTGCCAAATTGTGGGACCAGGTTCTAACCTAACAGTTCCTCATACACTACACCTTTTACAAGTTGGTTTTCTTAAGATCTGCCACAGTCACCACATCTAAGGTGACTACCAACCCCATGTTTGTAGTTCAAGGTAGCAATCTTTAAACTTCTCCATGCAATACTTTAAGATTGCAACCATCCATCCAAGCCTTTAAGTAATTTTCATTAACAAGGACCATAGATAAATACGCATATTGAATGGCGTCTTAGGTAGCCTATGATCAAGCGTAGTCTGGGGTTTTAGGTGAGTTTAGTTCACTCTTGGGCATGTGCCAATAATCAGGCGTACGGTATATCACGATAGGTTGTAAAATGTTTCTTGTTAGCAAGGACACTTGGCTCTTATATTGTGCACTACATAATGTTTAACCCCTTAAGTAAAGAATAGGGAGCTATGCCGTGAATAGAAATTCGGTAGGCATCACAATGACAAAGGTCTTCTAAAGGCCCTTATTTTTGGAAGTGTCCTTATAAAGAAGGCAATCCTATAATTTTGTTACTAGTCAAATAAAACGTACGGATAAAACAATTTGTTGCTTTTTAAGCAATATTTTGAAATATTATATCACGATAACGTCGTAACCTTTGATAATCCGTACATGCCTAGTTGTTATAGGATGCAGCCATTTAATGGCATTTATTCTGATATAAATATCTTTAATAGTGCATTTGCCTGATTGTTTACGCAAAAGCATGCGAGGCTGATGTGATGTGAGGTAATGCAAGTTGCACAATTGCTAAATTTTAATTTGAAAATTGTTTTAACCAAATCCACCCAACATTCAATTTCTTTGCCAATTGTGAAACATTTAGGTGCTCATTTAATTTATTCATTTTATTAATGCATTTTTACAAAGAATTATGCTTATACGGAAATGTTTAAATAGTTTTTTTAAAACACAAAAATCCCTTAATATGAGGAAAATGTTTAAAATAGTTTAAAATATCTAAAATAAACACTTTTCCCCAACAATCAACCACAAATCATGATTTATAGTAAATGACTTTTTTTTATTAATTTTTTTTTTTTCCGATTTCTGACGAAGGAAAGGGACATTTTGAGCAAGAAATTATGGTTTACATTTTGGATTGTTCTTAGCGCTGGGCTGTGTCTCATTTCATTTGGTGGACCATTGCTTTAGAGCAGCATAAGACACTTCAGTAGTAATTGAACAGCTCGTTGGTTTCAATGATGTCTTGTTAATAGATGCTTGTAATAAAATTGTAATTATCACTAATAGTCAATGTTAAATAAAAAAATAAATTATATATATATATATATATATGATGTACAGTTCATAGTTCTGTATAAAAACATCTTGTTTATCCTCAAGATTAAATTTAACTAGGAAATGTGTGGTGCTTGAGCTGCGGTTTTCTTTTCAAGGCATTTCAATGGAGAGAGAGAGGGAGAACTTTTTAACCATTAGGCGATGAGCTAATTATTAATTAGATAAAGATATGATAGATTGGTATATGCCAGTGCATTATGGGTAACATCAATAATATGCATAATAAAGTTCAATGAACTCAAAATTGTAAGTGTAACCAGCTAACTTACTTTTTTAAGTACTATTCTTTTTTTTTTTACACTATGGTGGCCAAACAAGAGCCAAAACTCAAATCTTCTATTTTTACACCTCACAGCATTGACTCAGGAATGCTGCCACTTTCCGGCCCAGCACCAAAACAAAAGTGGTGGAAGTTTGGGGAAAAAACGTGGAACATTTTTTTTGCCTTCTGTAGGAATGCGGGGCAATTATCAGCCAGGGGAAGTGACACTAACATGGCTGTGATTCAGCAGACTTCCTGTAGAATAGCCGGAGCAAAGCTACTGGTTATCACACTCTTTACCGAGTCGTAAATACGGAAGCTCACGTCTCAGACTCTCTTCCTGTCCTCTGTCTGCCGTCTTGTGCTAAACAATAAGGAGCAATGTGCATTAAATAGTGCAGGGAGATTTTTTTTTTTTAAACAGTTAACATTAAATAATGATATATGATGCATAGAACGCTATAGGTCTATGAGGTAGCGTTGATGAGGTGTAGTTTGGTAATCTGCCACTCACACACATCGTAAACAGTTCTGCTTCTGTTATCTTAGCTTCTCTGTGCCTTTCCTCCTCCCTATCAGCTCTGCCGAGGAGTTTATTTGGTCCGCAGTACCCGAGTCCAAAAACAACACAAAAGCCCTCAAGAGAGTTCTACATCGAGACTGGGATCACACGGGACCCAAAAATGAAATCACCAGAGGGCGTGCTGTTGGAGCGAAGCGATATACTGTATAACCAACAACACAGAGTGGTGTCTTTTTGTATTTGTTATGCATTTAGAGTTGGGTTTAATGTTGTGGAACACCTGAAGAACAAGCTGCTTCCTGTTATTAATTATTCTCATAACGGCTGCAAATCATTCGTGGCAAATCGTGACAAAAAACGCAGCGTTAAAGAAAATCCACATGAACAGGAATCACAGAATCATGAAATCACGACAGCACAGTGGTACAATCAGTGCGAGATAGCGCTAACGGCTAGTCGCCGATGATTCGGTTTGATCGTTGACACCTGTTTTGAGTGATGTGAAGTGACAGGAATTTAGGTTTATTGCCATAGCTTCAAACACTGCTCTCACAAGTCAGGTATTGATAAAGATAAAAAATAATTAATTTTTTTAAAAATATTACAAAATGTCAACAAGCTAATTTTTTTTGATAGAATACTTCACAGAATCTTGCGTTAAAAAATATTTTTAAATAGGTTTATGTATTATAAGTGTAAATAGTATGCATTTTTCTTTTAAAAATCTAGCATTTCAATAAGTTTGTATTTTAACTAATTAAAATAACGGTTCCTTCTAAAAATGGCGTCTCGAAGCCCGCGACCTTACCAAGATGTCCGACGTCAATGCACGCACTTGCTACACCCCGCCCCACTTCCGTTCTGACGCAACATCCGGCATCACTCCGACTCCTCCTTTGTCTAGAAACCTCCCTGGTTTCCTTTTTACTCCGCCTTGTTATTTATTTTTTTCCTTTTAATTTCAAGGGGGTATATTTTATATATCCGTCTTTTTTAGCTATTGAATGACAGTCGGCTCTGATACATATATGCCTAAGAGCAAAGCCCCGAAAATGGACGACCTGGACTACAGTAAGTCGCTAAAATTTTTTGCATCTTGTATTGTTTGACGTAGCTAAGCGAGCTAATACGTTAGCATGCGCTATTTTATATTTGCACCGTATCTCCGGTGAGGCGCGCTGTGATTGGTTAGGAAGTTGTATCGATGAGCTGTTCACCAATCAGAGCGCCGGAGGTTGGCTCTACTAGCCAATTGTATCGAAAGAGGCGGGGGTTACTGAATACGGATGGGAAATGTTGAAATGGTCTACCAACGTTGCCGAATAAATACATTTTCTTATTATAATTCGCACAAACGTGTTAATGTTTGTGTTTAGATTTATTCTGACAGAGTTATGCTTGATTGCGTCGTGTTGCACGTTATACACCGCTTCCTGCTAGCAAAACTAAAACGTCAGACGGTTTTTTTTTGTCTCGTGCATTGTGCATTGTGCATGATATTCATCATTTCATCATTTGTGGTTATTATGATGTCAGTATGGATATTTCTGCTGATTATGATGTAAGGATGCGTTATAGACGCGTTATAGATGTGCAGAAGCAGCATTGTGTGCATTCCTCTGTGTACAGATCAGATCTGAAAGGCATGACTGAAGGCCATTATGTTGAAATGTCCTAGTCATGAGCAGTAATGACAGGTGTGTGTGTGTGTGTGTGTTTTGCTGTATCCTGTAAGTGAATGCATTCCATTCCAATCCAATCCAAAAGCTCCTCAGGTGACATTCCACAGCATGCCCAATGTGGCCGATGAAACCAGAAAGGCTTTTTTAATAGCTTTAAACTTTGTCATGACTTTGTCACGTGGCAATAATTAAAGAACACGTGCACGTTTTCTCCATCAGTCCCGGCTGACCTGAGCCCAGAGGAGCGAGCGGAGCTGGAGGAGATCCGGCGGAGGAAAGGCGCGCTGCTGCTGGAGATCCAGAGGCTGCGAGAGGAGTTGCGAGAGGCCATGATGGAGGTGGAAGGGCTGGAGAACAGCACCGAGGGCAGGTCAGAGAATCTCTGGTTTGTGTGTGCGGTATTACAGGGTGTCGTCTTTCTCGTACGCCGCTAACGCTGGTGTCCGATGTTGTGTCTGCAGCAAAACACTCCAGAAGAGTCGCCATGTGGCCATGGGGAGAAAGAAGTTCAACATGGACCCCAAGAAGGTGAGGAGTAGGAAAGTGTGTGTGTGTGTGTGTGTGTGTGTGTGTGTGTTAGTAACCCGTTGTTGTGGTGCTCTCAGGGTATTGCGTTCCTGGTGGAGAACGAGCTTCTGCGTCACACTCCAGAGGAAATCGCTCAGTTCCTTTACAAAGGGGAGGGGCTTAATAAAACAGCCATCGGAGACTATCTGGGAGAGAGGTACCGCCCGGCGCACCACACCTCCGCTGGAGTTCATCCTCAGTCCATCTTCTCTTCTTCTCTGCATACACACTGCTGCAAGAGATCGATACCAAACACCAGACTTACTGAAGCCTTTATCTCTCTCTCTCTCTCTCTCTCTCTCTCTCTCTCTCTCTCAGAGACGAGTTCAACATTCGGGTTCTGCAGGCGTTTGTTGACCTTCATGAGTTTACGGATCTAAACCTGGTTCAGGCTCTGAGGTAAATCACACCTGCACACCGTCTGACACTGCTGCTGGACGTCACGCTGTAATCTACAGTGAGGAGTAAAACAGGGAATACACTAGGGAATTCTGTAAGGAATAAAACAGGGAATACCCTAGGGAATTCTGTAAGGAATAAAACAGGGAATACACTAGGGAATTCTGTAAGGAATAAAACAGGGAATACACTAGGGAATTCTGTAAGGAATAAAACAGGGAATACACTAGG
>JAOTRJ010000048.1:905116-918271 GCA_028564905.1 Leptodoras praelongus | reverse complement strand
TTTCCTCCCACAGTCCAAAGACATGCACGTTAGGCTGATTGGCGTCTCTAAAGTGGCCCTAGTGTGTGAGTGTGTGCGTGCGTGAGTGTGTGAGCCCTATGATGGATTGGCGCCCTGTCTAGGGTTGTTCCTGCCTTGCGCCCTATGTGGGGCCTAAAAAAACCCTATTTTTGCTTTTAGACTGCATGATATTAAAATGACTACGGGATGAGCAAGTTTCCAGCGTTTGTATTTTCTATAAACTAGGATACACGTGATGCGGCCGATGCGGTGGCGGTAGGTCCAAAAACTGTACATGCACGTTGAGTCTATCAGCAATCCGTACAAGTACATTCTTGGCACATAAACCTCATTTCGCCAGCTGCCTGCAGCCCATCAAAGCTGAAGTGAGATGCAAGGTTGAAAGCGAACTGCCTTGTGATGTATCCCATCATGCACTTCACTGCTGTTGTAGTCTATATCTAGTAGGTGTGAGACAGGTGTATCACCTTGCCCGCGGTGATTCACACAGAGGGATATAGAGCTGAAGTAGATGTTAGAATGACTGATAGCTTGAAGACCTGCGGCTGATGAGCGCGGCGCTGAAAATGACTAATTCTTCAGTAAATCTGAGTCATTTTCAGCATCCTCAACACTGTTACTCGCAGCACTGGAAGTCGCATCGAAATGACAGCGCGGCTCGGGCCACAGGTTGCCGTATCTTTCCGATTCGCTGCCAAACTTCCATCAGTCGCCGCGAACGCTGTTAACACGTTAAGCCGTCTCTCTTGGCTCAGTGGAAGTGTACCGAATCCAGAAATTGCACAACTCGACGTGACGACGGCCGGGACTTTAAGAGCAGCAGGATGCAAAGACGGAATAATATTCCGAGCACGAATTATACCACCGGAGTGCTCTCTTTGCATGAGAATGACTGTGTGTGCGCGCACCTACAGAGAGGCTACGGGGGACATGACGGCTGTGCGCGAATAGCAAAACGAAACAAGCTTTTCCCCTTCCATTTATGTGTCTCTCTAATTGACTGGCTAATGTAGTCAGGGAAGCCAGGTGGTGTTTTAATAACGGGCTGGTCTTCTGGGCAGTTGGTGTACGGGCATTTGTCGTTGTTCGGAGCTGTCGATTTGCATTCTCATGCTTTCTCTCTCTCTTCTAGAGCGAGCATGGCAACGAGGGGGACGTTCTGCAGCTGCCGAGCAGCGTTAAAAACACACACAGAGAGACACAGAGAGAGAGAGAGAGAGGGGAAGAAGTACTGAGAACTGGGGAGTAATAAAGATTATGAGAGAATAAAAGAAAACAGGAAGAGAAGAAAAGAAAAGAAAGAAAGAGAACATGAGCAGGAGGAATATACGGGGACAGAAGAAGAATATTAGCTATCGATCGAGAGCGATAACCAAGAGAAAGCCAAGACAGGGAGAGCTAATAAAAAATAGATGGGAAGAGCTATTGAAAATCAGCAGGAGATCGACAGAAAGAGAGAGAGAAACAGACAGACGAGAAGAAATAACCAAAGAGACAGTAGCAGAGGAGTCAGGGTGAATGAATGAGAGTGATGGATAGAGGAAGACACTCTACATCTGTGGGGTTCAAGCAGCTTTCACGAATGGAGCCCTGATTTTTACATATTATGCAAATGAGCTAAAAACAAAATCTATGTGTACACAGTTAAAGATGAAGTATTATATCTCTTTTCAACAAGTTAATACATGCATCAAACACCCCAGCTGTTTTCTCACCCTGTCTAAATGGCCAAAGAAACCCTGTATACAGCCCTATTATTTTTTTAAATACTTACATTTCCCTCGTCTACGGTTTTGCCACAGAGAGCTGGTATTGCTCCCTCTTTTAGAAAAAAGTCTCTCTGCCAGTCCAGCATTCAGGCGCTCACATGTACACTGTTTCGCTGACTGTAGCTCATCAAAAAATAAACTTTATCCACTCAGCTCTTCTGTCCTCCGAGCCCGGTGTTGGTCTGTACAGCCGACGACAGCGCATTCTCCGTGTTCAACTCTTCCACGCTAATTAGTTTTAGTTTTAGAACGCGACGATGGTGGCGCTATCATTCTAAAAAGTGACTGGGTTGTCCTATGTCAAATTTTGCGGGCCTCCAGACATACAAAACCTGACAAAGCAAGTTTACCGTAATATATTCAGTCTAAACGAGTTTTCTGTTAATACTTCATACTTCCAATTGTGTTTAATTGTATTTTAAACAGGAAACTTCCTGACGGTTGTGCAACACATCCCGTAAGTCATTATAAGTACTTCATTGTGAACAGCTGCTTTAAACAATTAAGCTCCGTCTTATGTTTTGCAGGATCCGTAGTAGCTGTACTCATTAAGGCAGGTCTCGTTACACCTTTATAAACGTATCTCACTTGGACAGTTCACAGTGTTCCATTCTGCAGCCTCAATGCAGAGCTGGAGAAGCTAAATTGGTCTCTGCTCACTAACCCTGAGCTGCTTAATTGCTTTTAATCACAGGCCAGGAGAGAAAAGCGTCTGCCCTGTGACACGAGCTTAGCTCCGTGACCTGCCATTATCTCCACGCTGCTTGGAAAGCGATGAATATTTAGCAAATGGAAGCTGTGCTCTTCCTCTTTTGCTGATGTTACCCACGGTGCTAAACACCGCTCAGTTCGGTACCGCAGTGTGTTATTAAGCTGCTGAGCAATCTGCGGAGGACATGATGCGCGTGCTGTCAGAGCCTGAAACATTGGAAGGCATCATATTTTCGACTGTTTGACTTGCAGCAGCATTAACTATGCGTTTAGGGCCAAAACAATGCTCAGATCGTGGGATCGTGCCAAGTATGTGATATATAAAACAATCAAATGATTAAATCCCAAATTGTATGTCGTAACACGTTATACTCGCCTGATAACGTGTCAGATCAGAAGCCAGAAGTCGAACCAATCAGAACTGAGAACACAACAGCGCTGTGGTGTAATAAGCAATAATGACGATGTCAAAATGGCGACATCCTGTCACCGAATCACATTCCCATAGCAATTACATAACGAGTGAACGGACGACATACGGCGCCGCAGCTCTGACGTTTATGCAAATTTCTGGAGGTCGGATAAAACTGGCCAATAAAAACGCAGGGTGGCTCCAAGACTCCACAAAGTCGCTCGAGTGAAACGGTTAAACAGCCGGTTGTTTGGGGACGGCGCAGGTGTGGGGGATATAAGCATCACAAACCATGCTGGGACAGCGACCGGGAGCTCCTCGCAAATTGGATGACGCTCAGCTGTGGTAATTATGTTCCTCGTCTCTCCTCATTCCAATTCCCAACCTGCTCGTGTTGGGTGTAACAGAAGGCTTGGTGATCATTCTTGTAGAATCCCTTGTGGAAAGCAGGACGCTTTTAAAAGTCTGTAACACACTGTATGAATCATCACAACAGCCCGGAGCTAGCCACAAGCTCACTAAATGTATGATAAAGTTTCAAATGACTTTGTGCCTGAAGAAGGAACAGAGCTACAGCAATGAGGGTGGATTGATAGGGCTTACGATGCAGCATTCTTTACTCCAGAAGTCTTCAGCAAAACTTCACTCATCAATCCAAGCTAAGTCTACGCTCAGACTACAGCTATGTTAGTTAGAAAGTCTATATCTGGGATATTTCCTGGTTGCCTAGCAACAACGGTCACTTAAAAAGCAGGTATTCGTGCATGATTATTGATGATTACATGACATGCTGTAATTCATATAAACAAGAAAGCCATTGGGGGGCGTGTCCTGAAGACTTTCCTGTGGCGGAAAACCTACAGTTACAGCTTTACTTCTTATAACATACAGTATCTTGATACACATTTTAGAGAAAACGTCACCGTGAGTGAGTTGTTACTATGGGAACGATAATGTATTAGAAAAGGCGCAGGAATATAAACCTACCAAATCAACACCTATGTTAGAATTTCTGATTGAATGCTAATTCAGGTCGTTCATCGTCGTTACAGCCGACACCCGGCTAAACGTTTACGCTAAACCGCACTCGGACTTCACATGCCACATTTTCAGCTTTGTTGTTGTTGTTGAATTGGACCCAGTAGCCACCCGAGCCCAGTACAACGTTTCAGTGTATCACAGTAATAAGTCTCAGATTGCTATTTTTTCTAAACGGTGTTTTCAGCCATCCTCACCACAGTGTCGCTACAGTAAGTGTTCCAATACAACACCTCCCACACACACACACACACACACGCACACCTTCCTAGACTAAATATAGAGGCAGGTGAAGTAAGACCTTATTAATTCCATCAGCAGGCAACGGGACTACCTACTTCCCTCATCTCAAACCCTCATTATCAACCTCTACAGTGCACCTGCTAAATATAAACCGTGACCCACCAGGAGTCCCCGACGCAATAACATCCCGGGCCAAACAGGGTTCAAATAAAATAAATGAGGGACTTTTTGGTTATAAACGATCTCAGAAAATGCGCCATTGCTTTTTATTGTCGATCCTGAAAGGAAAGTGCTGGAAAGGAGCCGGTAGGGCGAAAGTGTAAAGTGTAAAGTGTAAAGTGACGCCGTTCTGAATTACGCCTTTGTCAAGCGACAGAAAGTGACACATGGGAGGAGAAAACAATAACACAGCGACACGATGGAAAGAAAACCCAGCGGCTGGCTGAGGGACGTTAAGAGAAGAGCTAATCTAAGTTTAGCCCTGCGTTCGACGCGATAAATGCAGGAAGCTGGGATAGATCTCGACATAAGCTCTGCCCACATACAGCACAACAGTTGCTACACGCGCCAGAACACATCGCATCTATTTCTGCACGCACGTACAAACAGGTCGCATGGGGATCTCTCTTTCTCTCTTTCTCTCTCTGTTTAAGGAAACACGATTGTGTCGGATCGATCCGGAGGTTGCCGTAGACGTTCATGTTTGGCACGACAAGCCATGTTCCATGTGACTTCTCAAATCTCAAGTCTCAAGATCTATACATACATATATGAAAGGTGTCTTTCTATATAATAATGCTGCTAGCATTTTTGTTCACAACGTGATTCAGCATCGATTTTATCGTCCAACTAAACTCCTGAGCTGCACACTCGGTGTTACTGGGTGTATAAATAAAAAAAAGAACAAGAGGCTGTAAGTCTAAGTGACCCCCAGGAGGTGTCAGCATTCCTGCAGTCTTTTTCTACAAATATAAATATATTCATATATAAATATATATGAACACACACAACAGAATTACTCTCCAGCTCCATCCCAAAATATCATTTATCCAAGCCAAAGCAGGCCCTTGAAAACTGAAGGGCCATTCATCTCTGAAAGTGATCTGATGCCTCAGCAAACGCTTGAACGTGTAAATAGAGGCACTTGGGGGAATTTGTTTTGCCACCTTCTCCGAATCCGACACTAAAGCGAAGACATGGTGAAAGACATCAGCGACTCGTGTACTCCGGATATCTGCGGATTCGTCTGGAAGCTCGGAGGGGAAAAATACACAGCGGCCATTAAAAAGCCGTTCGCTTTGTTCGGTTCTGAAACCATTTCACGACACAAACGAAAGCCGACGTTAATGTGATCGTCTTGTAATACGAGTGCTCCACCCCTTTGTGCCCGGGCAACTGCGATCAAAACTGCGTGTAGCTAGCATTTACCTGAATAACTACAGTCATGACTATAGTAAGTGTTGCTCATTTCCACTATCTCACAATCAGTCCGAATGCTCGTGAGTATCACTTCTGTCATCATGATGATGATGATGATGATGATGGTGATGGTGATGCAGCCCGAGCTGCCACTCAGATCAAATCAAGCCATTATGTTTGAGTCAAGCAGAGCCGATGAGCATTTTTCCTTTAAAAGAAACAGTTTCCATTCCATCCGCATTTTTCCTGCAATCACTGCGCAACCCTGCAGCATCTTCGGCTTCGTGGGGTGAGCAGCCAGGAAGACATTTCAGAAAAAGACAATGTTGTCTTTTTTAACTGTTCAAAAGTCACGATTAAGAAATATGCTTGTTTTTTAAGCATAAAAGTAAAAAAAAACATTAGATTATGTTAGAATAACATTAACCAGTTAAACTGAAATAATTTAAAGAATTTAAAAAAATAATAAAAAGAAATAAATACAAGTATATTTGTATTATATATTTAATATTAATATTTATATTATTTTGCAATTATTAAATAATAATTCAGACAAACTACAAGTGATCATTTTTTAAATAATAATAATAAAAAATCTCAGTAAACTGCGTCTTGACTTGACAGCATCGATATGATATAGATTGAGCGTTGCCATAGAAACACAATATAACAAAAACTATCAATAATGCACAATGTGCATCATGTTAGATTAACATTAGCCAATTAAATTTAGATAAATTTATAAATTTTGAATTTAGCCAAAAAAATTATAATAATATATTATATTAATATTATAATAATAATAAAAATGAATAAATAGTTATTTTATATTTTTATTTATATTTTAACTATGTTATATTAATATTAATATTATATTATTTTGTAATTATTAAAAAAGTTATTATAAATAAGAAAAATTTAATCATAAAAAATAAAAAATGCATTTATCCAAGATAAATATCTCAGAAAAGTGTATCTTGATTTATCAGAGTATCGATATGATATCGCCTTTAAATTGAGCGTTGCCATAGAAACGCAATATAACAAAAACCTGAAAAAACTGAATAAATAAAAGTATATTACTTTATATTATTCTGTAATTATTAATTTTTTACAATTACTATAAATAATTTTTTTGTAGTAATACAAAATAAATGAATATAAATTAATTTATCCGAGATAAATATCCCAGTAAAGTGTATCGTGACATGATTTATCACAATATCGATATGATAGCCACTATTGAATTCAGCGTTGCCATAGAAACGCATTCATATTAAGAAACCGGTGATTTGCAGCCTTGCAGCTAGAACTAATGTCGGAGCTGCTGTTATAGGAAATTATAAATCAACACCATTATTAACAGCACGGCTGGGTCCTGATCTGTCACGCATCGGTTACGTAATGCGCAGGGAAAAGTATGAGGCAAGACGTCCACCATTTCAAGCGCAGGTTTCATCAACAGTGACAGCAGAAGCAGAGGAGTGAGAGGAGCAGCCGTGGTACAGTTAGAGAGGTTTTCTCGGTGGCGCAGCATCAGCGTCACCACTGACACCGGCAGAGGCTCTTAATGGAACATTTCAGCTCGAAACTGCATTGTACACGATATATCTCCCCCGCCCCCGAAACGTCAGCACGGCTACGGCTGCTGTCTCACGTTTGTGTCTTCAGCTTCACGCTGCCATTAATGTAGCTAAGTAACGGACGCTCATAGCTAGAGGTACACGTCTAAAGCATCACACTCACACAGCACTTAAACAATGTCGACTCTGCTCGGCATGTCAGGGATGATTGCGTGGTTTCTGACACCGTATGACACATTGTTCTATAAAAAAAGAAACAGCCTTGGGTACGGAGGTGTGTTTGAATATGAGAAGGGGTTCTAATGCTTTCCTTTGTAAGGAAGAAAACACTTCAGGGCGTTCTGTTTGAATAAAATAATCAGCCATAAACAGTTGCTATAATAAACCAGCCTTATTTTTTTCTTACTTGACTGTAATATGATTTTTTTTTTTTTATATCTGTGAAGCATGGTGTTGGTAGCACCTTCGCTCTTTTGGTTGCTTCTCTGACTACACACCTATAAAGGTTGTGCCATATTCTTTCCATTACAAAAAAAGATTTAACGGAGCCCAACAGGATGTGGACAGGGGTTGATACTGTGGCAGCTGGGGGGGCGTGGCCAAGCATCAGCTGTGGATGGAAAGGAGGCGTGACGATTCTCACCTGTGTGTAATCACAGGGAGTTTACTTAAGCACACACACATACACACCGAAGTGTGAACTTGGAAAGTGTTGATGAGCTTGAAGTAAGGGAAGGACCAAAAATATTGGGACGGTGTGTGTGTATTTTCGTTTTTCCGCCGAGTGTTGAAAGTGTGCTGAAATGCACTACATGAGAAAATGAAGCGATCCCAAAGCTCTGTCACGGTCTACCTGTCTCCCGAGTTCTCCGCACACACACACACACACACACACACACACACACACACACACGTATATATATGTGCAATAACTGGCTTGGGTGACTTCATAATTACAAATGGCCAATTACTGTGTACCATTCAGTGGCAGCTGTTGCTACACAGCACTGTATAATAAAAACACACACACACACACACACACACACACACACCAGCGTTCAGCATTATATGACTCGTCTCTAACAAATGATGACAAATCAAACATGCAGTCGTTAACAACGTAGAAGGCTTTAACATTTTTGTATTTCATACGACGTTCTCCCATGTGTGTGTGTGTGTGTGTGTGTGTGTGGTGGCGGCGTGTGTGTGTGTGTACACATCCTGCCCACTACCTCCCTCTTTCTTCCTCCCTGCAGCAGGCTGCCTGTTGCCTTGGCAACCCACAGTGCTCTTGCATGTCTGAATGGTTTTTTTTTTTTTTAAATTGCATTGCCGATGTTTATTTATTTTTTTATTTTTCCATTTAATTCGACTCTTTTCTTCTTGAGTTCCTTTTTGTTTATTTATTTGTTTGTTTCTTTAGAAGGAAGAAGAAGGACTTGTGTTCTCATCCCTCCTTCCGATAAGAACACGCACCCCCCCCCCCTCACTCAGACGTGACGAGATTAAAACATCCACGTCTCCTTTCTTTATGATCCCAGAAACGACAAAACGTCGGGAAAATGTACTGGAGAATATTTATGTACGTGTTTATGCATCACAGATTCTGGAGCTATGGACAACAAATCCCCCAGTTCATCTTTATAAAATCCTCATTCCCAACCTCAGACAAGACAACATTTTTGAAGACTGATTACATCTTTTGAGTGGCCAGTGATTTAAAAAAAGGGCAGATTTTCACTGATTTGCTCATCCTTATAGATTAGTGTGTAATCATTCAGCTCTGCAGAGTTATAACTGCACCTAGTGGTCAAACATAGGGCCTACTGGGGCAAGAGTCTTGCTGCCCCCATGCTCACTCTATGAACAGGAGGAGCAGAGTACAGGAGAGTTAACGACAAACGACAAAGACGCCAAGAGCACGGTTTTTACATTTCTGCAAATAAAGCGTAAGTGCAGACGGAGTGTCTAAAATGTACAGAACGGTTTCTACTGCACAGATGGAAAGGATGATTACTGGATGTATTAGTAATGTGTGCACACCGCTGTGAACTTGTTTCCATACGCAAAAAAAGTCCAACTTGTTTTCCAATACTCAAGATTTCTGGGTTAATTTCAAGTCTATTTTCAGATGGTTTTAGAGATGTAGATGGAGTTCAACCATGGTTAACGATGGAAATGGCTGGACAGGAAAGATATCTGCTGCATGGAAGACGGTTAAACAATGGCACAGCAAAATGAGCACACCGGGTTAGTCTAAAAAAAATATATATATATTCACTAGGTAGTGGGCTGCAGAGTAAGCCAAGCGTACCACCCTCTGGACTTTATATCATTGTTAATGTCATCCTCCACCAAAATCTGTGGTCACGAGCCGCTCCTGGGAAACATGCCATGGTTACATAAAAAATGAAGGAAGCAGTGTGTAACGCATGCCATCCCACACACACACTAATCTAAACCCAACCTTAAGCATAAGCTCAAACCACCAACAATCTGAAATTGTGTGTCCAGAAAAAGAAAAAAAAAGAAAAAGATTTTTCAATGTGCATGTTCAAGCGGAGTGCTACTCGTGTCCCTTGCCGTCTTTCTGCTCATCTGAATCCATCAGCTTGAAGAGACACTCGACGAGGAGAGACACTCAGCACCCTGCCCACATGGAGAGCAGAGAAAAGAAGAGAATACCAGGAAAGAAAGAGACGAGAATACACATAGGCATAAAAAAAGATCGCCGATGTGAATATCAGAGCTTTAAATAATTATATACACAGATTTTACACAGATAGGTGAATACTGAATGAAGGCGCATGAAAGGGGCAGTGCTATCTGCCCTCTTCTACATACACGAGCTCCACGATTGGCCAGTGCTGCTGTGACGGACAGCGGAGACACAGTATGCCCCTCCTACGCAGTACCATGTCATCACCAGGGTTTGAAATAATGATTAAACTGTTGGATTGATTAGATAGTCGGTTAGTTTTTTCTTAACAAATGACTTTAACCAATTCAAACAATAAAGAAATAAAAATGATAGTGAGCTTGGGAGTGTGTTTATTTGCTTGTCAAAAACCTCCCGTAGCACATCCACCTCCAAACCCAGTGTGGGTGCTGGAGAGTTTTTCAGTGTGTGTGTGTGTGTGTGAGTGTGTGTGTGAGTGTGTGTGTGTTAACGCGCCTGAAAAAATGTAACGAGATGAAGAAAAAGGCTTTTTAATGGAGGTCTGCTGCCTCGATTTAAAAAACGCTGTATTCTAGATAGACAGTGAACACTGTCAGTGCTGTCTCTCCACACACACAGACACACACACACACACACACACACACCCACACACACACTGTCATGCCAAGAGAGTACAGCTGTGCATTACACAGGGAGGAAAAAATCCATCAGTGACACATCAGCATCTAAAATGGGCTTTTCTCAGTGGACGAGACCCTTGTGCTATATGTGAGAGAGAGTGTGTGTGTGTGTGTGTGTGTGTGTGTGTGTTTTCTCTCTCTCAAGTGGACATTCAACTCAGTGGAAAAAAGCAGCTGTATCCAAAATCGCATTATTTCCACACTACAGCATTAAACAGTATAAAGCCTTGAGCTTTATTCCCTGAATTCTCGATTCTGATTGGTCAGAATGGAGATTGATTCATTTTCATTGATTCATCTACACTGGCTCAGACGCTAAGCTTAACCCTCTGTTTTTTAACATGTTGTAGCTTCTAGACTAACAAATTCCACATGGGCTTGCGACAGTGACCCTGTGCGTTCGTCATTTTGACAAGCGTCCAAAACCAAGATGGCGGCGGATCTACAGGTGTATCCCCTCGCTCCTGGCGCGGCTCCAGGTCCGGCCGTCTCGTTACAGGCACGCAGGCATCCTCTACAGATGGCAAGCCGGGAACAGAGACAGGGATTCGGATGAGAGGAAGAGATCCGGCCAAAAATCTGTCCAAAATCTGTGGAAGGAAGCGGCGGCGTGGGGCGACCGACGTCACGCCTGAACCCGAGACCCGAACGCGCTCCCAAAGCCAGAACGCTGCAGGACAGGCAGCAAATTGAATACTGATTATGTGCACTGTACCACTTATTATTGTATGTATTAATGTCAAGGTATGTATCATATTTCGATCCACCAAAGTCTTGAATCTGATTGGTCAGAAAGAGTTCTTTCATTTACTGTAGAGGTTTCTATCAACACTTAGTGTTAGATAGTTTAAGGAAGTGAGAACAAGAACTAGCTTACATGTAGCTATAAATGGATAAAAAGTAAACAAGCCATTTGTTAATAAGCAAAAGAAAAGCACATTCATTCATGGTGTAAAAGAAGTAAAACTATAAATCAACTCTGAAATGGTAACAGTAGCTCCAAGACATCATGGTGATTTTATGTTCCTATACCAGCACAGTGCAGCACTGCCTCAAGTAACATCGGGATTTAATGCTGGGGGCTCGACAAACATCAGCGTGAGGACTGTGCAACGTTCGTTGGGGACCTACCATGTATTAACTGCTATACCAGTTTTTCTGGTACTTCAGTGTAGAAGCAAATCTTTAGCACTACTTGTTTCTAGGTGTTACAAGCATATATGTGTATTAAGTCTTAACTCTAATAGAGTTGTTTCTTTCTTCTTATTTTTACAAAGCTGTGTGAAGCCACATCCTTCCCAATGGATCCATTAAGCATTCATTTCTTACAAAAAGAGAACCCAGGGAGTACGGATTCCCAATTGAGAAAATAGCTGCGCTCGATAGTCAGCTTCGATTGCGTGTCAATAACACGCTGCAGCTTTCACTGCAACTAATGAGGCCATAATAATATTGCTAATCTCATACTGTTACACGGAAAATGAACGCACAGTGATGAAACATAAGAAAACAAGTTCTTAAATGCAGATCCGAGCTCGAAAGTTCTGCCTAAAAAAAAATAACTTCACACCGAGATGAAGGAAGAGAGAGAATCTAATTGAGCCGTACATCCAGCCTTGAGGAACTCCACTACTCAGACTCACACAGACAGGCATGCAGCCAAATCAAAACGGCCGACCGTCAGCAGCCCAGCTTAGACAATAAGAAAAGAGATGAAAGGAGAAACTTCCACCAGGAGCTTCATTTGGTGGTAATGGTTTAGTTACAAAATCGTCCCTCTGAGGGAGCAGGACAGACGAGCAGACGAGGAGTCACACACCGAGCTGAGGATGAAAAGACCTTGGATTCTACTCAACACCAGGATCAAAGACTGGAACACACGTTTCTCAAACACACACACACACACTTTTCAAACTCTTCATCTGGTACCATTACAAAGAAGAAGGTAACTGAGATACTACACACACACACACACACACTTCAAAGTCTTCACATGCAAGTACACACATGCATATATGCATGGGCACAATCATCCACATGACTACACACATGCACACGCACACATGGAAGCATGCACACACGCACACGCACACACACACACACACACCACACGTACACAACCGTACACAAACGTGTGTATTTAAATAGCAAAGGGTGTATATGAATGGTAAATTAATCAGCTTCAAGTCTCTATCGCACAGCCCCTGCCCAGACAGACAGAGAGAGAGAGAGAGGAAGAAAGGAGGCGAGAGGTAGAGAGAGAGAGAGAGAGAGAGAGAGAGACGTAATGGAAGAGAGGAAGAGACAGAGTCAGAGGAAGAAAGGAAGCAGGAGGTAGAGAGAGAGAGAGAGAGAGAGAGAGAGACTTAGAAGAAGAGAGAGAGACTGAGAGAGAGACTTAGAAGAAGAGAGGAAGAGACAGAGACAGAAAGGAAGCAGGAGGTAAAGAGGGAGAGGGAGAGAGAGAGAGAGAGAGACTTAGAGGAAGAGAGGAAGAGACAGAGACAGAAAGGAAGCAGGAGGTAAAGAGAGAGAGAGAGAGAGAGAGAGAGAGAGAGAGAGAGAGATAGAGGGAGAGAGAGAGAGAGAGAGACAGAAA
>JAOTRJ010000048.1:799286-810449 GCA_028564905.1 Leptodoras praelongus | reverse complement strand
TAGTGACGGACGCCGCCTCAAATACTGTTCAACTCTGTAAAAGCTGGGCGAGAAAAGGCGTTTCAGTAACTTGAATCGTATTTGAGTTTAAAAGCACTAAAGTGACACCTAGCTTAGAAACTCAAATACATATTATAAACTCAAACCTTTTTTTCATGTCTAGCTTTTTAACTCAAATCCCTTTTTGCGTCTTGGTTTTAAATTCAAATAAAACTATATTTTTACTCCATATCCATTTTCACAGCCAGCTTTAAACTCAGACACAATCCAACTCAAATACATTTGTTTTTACTTAAACACTCCAACTCAAATACCTTGTGATGCCTAGTGTTATGATATAGTGACATAATTTATCTCCTTTAACTCAAATCCATTTTGACACCAAGCTTTAAACTCAAATACAACCCCCCTCTCCAACCCCCCCAGCTGGATTTTAAACTCAAACTTACTTTTACATCTCAGCTACTCAGAAACATTTCCTACAACCTTTGACCCCTTTTGCTCCTTTGTTCCAGATGGATTCTGAAGGAGATGAGAAGCGTGCTGAACGATGCAACGGCACCGCTAGTAAGTATTAAAATATCTTTTTTATTATACATTTATTATCAGGTCACACTTCCACTTTAGTCCGTATTGATTTCTGTTATGTTCCGTTAATTATAAAGGATATTGACGCTATAAGTAAAGTTATCCAGCAGGTAAAGTTGACTCTAGCGCCCCCTGGGCACAGTATAACATTTTTCAGCTTCCAGTCATGTCCCTGGTGTGCAATTCACCTGAAGTGTTGGTTCAGAGAAGCAGCATCAACGCTGTTCATTTTAATATTAATCTCATTCATTTGGAGAGGCAGTTATGTCGAGGTGATGCATTATTCACAGCTTGTGCCTTCATTATGTGCTGATGTTGGCCCTGGCAAGTTAAGGAGTGTGTCTGAATGGAGCGATTGACTCCTCGCACACTTGTGCACTCCAGCGGTGTGTAATTTGACAGGGCAAATTTCGAGCAGGGTTTATTGAGTCTTCTCCACGGGTTGTACGAGACACTATGAATGTGATTCTGCGGTACAGCCTCCCTCTGCTTCTTTCTCTGATTTTCTATGTGATTCTGCGGTACAGCCTCCCTCTGCTTCTTTCTCTGAGGAGGGGGGGGTGCTCTCGCTTGAGAATTGCTCCTCTACCCATGGTATAATTTTTAACCAAGAGCCTGGCCTAAAGAAACTGTAGCTGTTTAACACCTATCAAGATCAGAGAGATCATTAGTTAACTCACTAGGCTAGTACACACTCCAGCTGACAGCCCAGTCCCATGCTTTGGTTGCCTTGGAAACATAACCGAGTATATGAAACGTCGCTAATCGGCGAGCAGGCGACAAGTGCTTTTAGTTTCTCGATTGTGGGCGTGGCCTGTGCAGTTTTTTGTTCGTTATGGTAATACACCACAAGCCAGCAGCCAAAATATATTAGCAAAGCTATTTTCTTACAAGATATTTTTTGCTTTGCACACATAAGACACCTGTTGCTTGCTAGTAGTGTGGTTTCTTAAGTCACACTCGAGCCACCTACCTGATAAACGGAAATCTGAGCCGGAAGTCACACCCAAGAATTTCTTCAAAATGGAAGGGGGGATGAGGGGAATGGAGCGGCGTACGTAGAGATGATCTCAGACAGTAAAGCTTCTCACATGATTGTGGAAAAGTAATCGCAGGATCCTGGACATGCACAGCTGCAGCTCTCCTGTGGGGAAACACGTACATGTTTATTTACCCACATCCTCTCTCTCTCTCTCTCTCTCTCTCTCTGTGTTTGCAGTTCCGCCTGACTGCATCATTGACACGCACAGGTAAGCAATATTTTCCCCACTGCCCTAACTTTTCCTCCCTAAGGCACTTATAAAGTGACACATGCATGCCATTTTCTCATGGCCGGTCTTCTATCAGTTTATTTAATTATTACGGAATTGAATTATGACGACAGAATTATAGTACTGACGGTTACAGCTGCTACTGCTTGATTTTTATTTTTGGAATATGAAACTTGATGGATTTGTTCTGCATTTTTGAAATTGGTTATTGTTCTATAGTTACGGTACTTTCTTTAAGATAACCAAACAACAAAAAAACTGACACTAGACTCCTTCCATAAAGGAACCTTTACTTAACACCACCCCTTTTTGAGGTTAGATTTTAGATTAAGGTTTTGATTTATAGATGAGAACCTGTTTTCATTTTCTTTAACACTTAATGCTGCTGCATGTTTAATCTATAACCACTCATGCATAGATCCTCCATTTTTTTACTGGGAAATTGAACAGGAAGTGATTTTTTCCTCAGGTTCTAAATACATGAAGACATTTAGTTTGTATCTTCTCAGTCTGGATCCTCTCGTTCGCAGCTTGCACCTCTCTGCGGCGAGGAAGAGGAGCGCGACCGAAGTTCCCCGTGGCACGCCGGTTAACAAGAGGAAGTCTCTGCTGATGAAACCGCGCCACTACAGTCCCAGTGAAGAGGAGGAGGAGGAGGAGGAGGAGGAGGGGGAGGATGAGGAGGAGGAGGAGGAGGAGGACCAGGAGGAGGACCTGGCAACTGCTCAGGACAAAGACGCACCCAGGAACATTGACACTCCAGCAGGTAGACAGATGTCCCGTTGTTTTGTCTGTTTTGATGAACAATTGACGCTGAATTTTAAACTACCATCTGTTGCATTCATATTTTTTCTCCCCTGCTACCTCCTCCTCCTTCTCTTCCTCACCCCCCCCTTCCAGTTCTCAGTATATCCATCCATCCATCCATCCATCCATCCTTCCATCCATCCGTCCATCCAGACACCCCCTTGCCTCCAAAAAAACCCCATCCCACTCCATTAATTTCTGCTCAAAGACTACGCTGCTGGGGCCGCTGTGTTTGTCTGTCACATCCTCAGATTGAAATTTGGGACAGCTGATCTGTCATGAGATTCCTGGCAAAGCACTTTTTTCATTCTGAATCTCTCCTTACCCCTCTCCTTCCATGTCCTCCTCCCTCTCCTCCTCCTCCTCCTCCTCTTTCATGCTCTGCTTCCAAACTGGTGTCCGGACAGAAGAACAGCAGTTGTTGGACTGATAAGACTCGGATCTCTTCTCCACTTTGTGTATCCGGATATCTTTTTTGGAATCCTGATCACAACCCGGGCTATCGCCTCCTCAATTATTCAAGCCTGGAAAAGACAAAAAGAAAAAAAACAAAAAAGAAACACAAAAAAGTGCTTACATTTGTGCAAGTGAGGTCTGTTTGAATAATTATGCAAATCGATAAACTGAGAATAGAAGGCACCAAATTATATTGTGTCTCATTGATAAAAAAAACAAAAAAAACAAAGCGATCACATGCACTCGAGCCACGAAAACATTTTTGGCAACGGCCTCATGAAAATATGAAAAAAAAAAAGTTGAGATTACATTTTCGAGCGTCGTCCTTTCCCCGAAACAAAAACATTGCCATTTCCTAATGAAACGAATTATGAACATTTTGGCAACAATGCCCGTACTTTTGCGTGCACATTCGCGCTCCCCTATAATCTGCACTTATTTGGTATATTTTTAACGATGTAACCAGGCAACAAACGTAATTGTCCCTTTCGAAAGCTTTTGTTAGACCATCAAACACGGTGCAAATATACATAATTAGGCATAATGCCTATGCCTCATTATTGGACACATGTGGGTCGTTAAATGGACAACGGAATAGTGCTACAAATTGAGCGGCATCACTGGAAATGGAATTTGGTTTATTTATTAATTTATTATTGTTATTTTATTTGTGTGCACGTGTGTATTATTTTTTTCGTCTTACTGCCCCCTATTAAAATACAGAAAAAATACAATTTAATAAGAATAGGAATACATTTTTATTTCTATTTTTAAGCTAAATTCATATTGTTTTATTCATGTCATATTAATTCATAAACAGTTTCCTAAAACTTTGATACATTATATGGACCAAGTTAAAAGAATAAAAGTCCTAACATGGAGGAGACAGAATCTAAATTTCAGGCAAAACAAAAACAGAAGAAGAAAGGGGGGTGCAGACAGAGGGTGCGAGTCTTCCATTTGGTGGCGGCATTGTGTGTAAGCGACTTGAGCCAAGCCTCAGATCACACACTAGCAACGGTAATGGCTATTCTGGAGTACAAACCATTCACCTGTTCCAACACTCCAACCACACTCGCTTTCCAAGCCCCCACCACGATTCTTTCTTGCTGCCTTGTGTGTGCACGTGTGTGTGAGTGTGTGTGTGTGTGTATGTGTGTGTGTGTGTGTGTGTGCACACACTTTTTGGTGAGCGCTCTGTCTCCATCTGGATGGCAGAGTAGGCCTGGATGCCTGCTCTGCTAATTGTAACTTAGCATAACTGGCTAACTTTGCATCTGTGTTGGACAGGCTTGGTTTATCACACCTCTGTTGTGATTCAGACCGGCCTAAAGAAAAGAGGAAAAGAGAGCCATTCGATTGCCTTAATGGAAACGAAGCACGTAAATGATGTGTATTTACTGAATTATATATTTACTCAGCTTTCATCTAAACCCTTAAATTAAAGCGAGAATGCTGTGGAGGTGTTGTGCCACAGTATTTGGTCCAGTAATGCTCTAGGCTGGATAAACTGGAAAGCAAAGCTGATTTAGTTTAGAAGCTACTACACAACCTGATACATACGAGTGATTCTAGCATGTTGTTCGATTAGCGTTAATTGTAGATTTAATATCTAATTAACCTAATAGTACCATGTGTAGTGTGGTTTGCTGTGTGTAAATATGCTAAGAGAAATGACTGCAAGTAAACCGGGCTGACTCAAGCATAAGAATTTTGTATTAATTATAATATGTATATTTTTAATGTATTAATTATAACATGCCTCTAGCTAGATCCTGTGATTCTCATATTTTGCTTACGGCCCCCAAATAATTTTTTTTACTTGTGTGTGAAAGGTTTTGTGTTTTACTATTTCTCTTTGAGTCGACTGAACATATTACCACGTGTCCGGGTTCTCCGGTTTCCGCCCACGTTTGGAAAAACATGTCAGTAGGAGAACCGGCGACTCAAAATGACCCCTAGGTGTGAATGAGTGTGTGAATGTGTATGATGTTTGATGGACCGGCGCCAGTCGCCAGCTTCACTCCCAGTATCGCTCCCAGACAGGCTCCAAATCCACCAACTGAATGAATGATCGTTTAATGGAACCTGATTAAATGAAAGCTCTGATAATCATATATACCTGAATAAGTGTTTGATTAACTACTTCATGAAACATTTCTTTAGGCTACCTCTAATTTATAATTTCTCTACAAGTATTTAAAATGCAAGAATTTGGAAACAGCAGCAGCAATCCAAAACTCTATGGTGAACCTAAGATAACATACAAGTGCATTATTATTACATTGTTCTTTTTTAACTTTGCTAATGTGAATGGTATCTGATGGTCACATGGGCATTTTTTTCCTGATTTTAATCCAAAGCCTTTGTGTTGTTAATGTTATTAAATCAAAGTAATTAAGACTAATTTTTTTGGGTCAGTGGGGGACGTTCTTGTTTTTCATTTCTTCATGTACCTTATCAAAGCACATTATAAATCATTTCATGTCTTGCCCAGCTAACTCATTTGAAAATTCACATGCAGTGTAGGGTAGAGGTGTGTACATCTTAATCTGCAGATTATTTCAGGACATTTTGGGAAGGGAAGTTTCTTTAAGAATTAAGAATAGGTTATATGTTCCATGTTCGTTTCTTCTACTGCTTTGAAAATTTTGACTGATTTCCATAATGTTTGCATTCATTTGGTTGATCTTCTAAGGCTCATTGATTACGCAGAGATGGCTTTAACTGAGATTTAGTAGTAATGTGTACATAGTATGATGTTGTACATTTAAAAAATTGCCATGATGCCTAACTTTCAATAAGGGTGGCTCTTTTTTTGTTTACAGACGATGACTTTGACTGCCTGGACTACAGAGACAAATCTCACGGCTCGCTGTCGTGGTCTGAACACACCAGCCTGAGTTCTCCTGAACCTTCTCAGAACGAATGCGATGAGAAATGGCTGGATAAAGACCTTTGTGAAAAAAGCCCAGAAAAAGATACAGGCCGAGAGGAATGTGGATGGATTAGTCCTCGCCCTCTGACCATGCCCATTGCCACCTGCCCTAGCCCGAGCCCTAACTCCACTGATGAAGCTCGGCCTGAGAAACACTTTGGACTTCAGCTCCCCATGTATGTAACTCACGCTGCCAGTGGGCTCCTGATGGATGATTTTGCCTACTCGAGGGAAGTTAGCGACAATGAGGATGAGGCCCAGGTTCCCAAGCTGGACGACCCATTTGGAGGCTGGGCGCTGGGCATGAGCATGGAGCGGGCACGGCTTAACCTGGGCCTCCTGGAGCAGGCCATGCACAGGCAGCTCCTCCATGGTGCCTACAGGGAAATGGACCGCTTCCTGTTGGAACGAGTCAACCAAGAAAGGAGGCAAATGGACGTTCGCGCTGTCTACCACAACAACAAAGGTAATACTGCTCCTGCAACTACTACTAGTAGCATTATTACTATTCTTTCAACTGCTACTGCAAATAATAATATTAATAATACTATAAATAACAGTGATAACTATAATACTATTTTTAAGAATGATTATTATGGAATATTATTACTACTAATGGTACTACTAATAATATAATACATAGAGTGCTGTGACATACCATTAAGCCTTTATTGATGAACAACACTCTTGCAGATACGTTGTATTGTGTGGGACTTTAATCCAGTTTCTTTAGCCAGCTTATAAATATAAAGCACATTATGAAGCCATGGCAGCAGGCTCTTGGCCCCACCGAGAAACCCAGAGCTGAAGTAGATTGCAGCACTACGCGGTGAATTCGTTCAGTCATGAATTTATTTTCTTCTAAACAGGGTGGTACATTTTAAATACCACATCCCAGAGTTTATTTATAATCTCATTAATTTTGGTGGCCTTCTGGCTGAAAGGATAATTTCACACAGAACAGACTGCGAACTGCATCCTGTCTCTGGATAGTAATCAACTATACTCATACAGTGGATCTGACTTCATGTTATCTGTTATCTCGTGCGTAGTTTATTTGTAGAAAGCACCACCATCACAAAGGGGCAAAGAAGGGGGATATGGGGAAGAATTCAGACCCTGAGGGATAGATGGTCCTGCTTAAATTGGTTAAAAATTAAACACATTTTTGCAATAAGTGGAATTGATGTGGACATTTAACCTCGTGGACAAGTCCTTAATCCCACATAAACCCCCCCCACAGCGTCGCTGATTCTTCAAGAGTGCTGATTAATCCTGAAAGCAATGCTCTACTTGATTCCGACTAAATAGTATATATGTATGCTGAAACCCTAGACTGGATTATCATACAGCTTTCTCATGAATGTGTGTATGTGTGTGTCGTTCCATAGATTCACTAAGAACAGACAAGAAAGACATCAAGTGTCCGACCCCAGGCTGTGATGGGACGGGACATGTGACCGGATTGTATCCACACCATAGAAGTTTGTCGGGATGTCCCCACAAAGTCCGAGTGCCTCCTGAAAGTGAGTTACTCTGTCATTGTTTTAGAAACAATAGGCTATAAGCCGGGCACGTTGTGATCTATCACATCTAACGTGAATGTTAAATGCAAAATAACACGTAACATATTAGGTATTAGTTGGGGAAAAAGTCTTGTAAAAAAAAAGCCTGTTGAATTCTCAGCTTTGATTGGTCAGACATTTATTTCACATTTATGGAAGGAGTCTTCATTGTCAGTGCTTTCTGACAGTCAATGGTAAACTATTTTGTTGTCGTTTATTTATTTATTTATTTTTTATTGATTAACCTCAAGAGAGAAGAGAGAGTCTGGTCAGGGAACAGGAACGTCCCTGATGTTCCACTAAATTAAATATAACTATAAATAGATTTGATAAAAGTATTAAATCAAATGCTTTTTCATTGGCGAATTTCTCAGGTATAAAAGGAATAAACCACTTTGGTTATTGGAACATTTTGGAAAATAATTTCGAGGTGGTAAAAGTAACTCTGCTTCATTAAACCGTCCTCGTCGCTGATTATTTTCCTATACGAGCATTTGGGTTTTTGTTTCTTACCTAACAAATGTACGCAAAAGCAACCAGTGATTTGAATAATGTGCATTTACCTGTAGTCTGTTTTATGTACCACGGTGATTTCAGTGTAGATTTAATCAAGCAAATTTCCAGAAGGCACACAGAACGCGTTTGTCATTTCACAAGTTCTGCTCTGAAGTTTGTCTACTGCTTTTGATTTACTGTGGTATGCAAATCAGCATCATGGTGTGGAAACACTTATTTTTTCACGCGCTGCCTTTTTTTCCTTGCCATTTGAAAGCAACACAAACATTCACCATTAAACAAGGAAGCAACAAAAGGAAAAGCAAATGTAATTAAGGGCTTTCGGTATGAAAGCATGAAGTCGTAGAGCTGCAGCAGTCTTCCGCAAATCAAAGGACTAGAGCGGATATACAGTTTAGAAATAAATGGACAGGAATGTCCTCCATACTAAATGAAAAAATGTGTACAAAAGGGAAACATTATTAGGGATACAGAACTCCTTCTGTATCCAACAGCCAGCACGAGTTTTTTTTTTTTTTTTAACAGCTGTAGTCTGTTTCCTTGTTGATATTTGAAACAGAGATTTATTTCCAACAGCATGAAGGAAGCAAAAACAGTAAGTGTGAAGTTTGTTACTGTTAATAGGATAAACTATAATCTGTGTCTTAGTTTTCATGAAGGAACACAGTTAACTGACTAATTGCAATTTTCACTTCAGTGCCCGGTTTAGAAACAAATCCGAATTGTCCCATGAATTATAATACATTCAGGGAGTAAAACGCTCCAGCAACGTTTACATGCATATGATCGATACGTACGCTACTGGATTCATGAATCTGACTGGTCGGAACATGCTGATTAATTTTCTACAACAACAAAAAAGACTTGTGTAATTGTGTGATTATGGGGATGTTTTCTGTAAGGAAGCATTTATGTAGCCTTTATGGAAGGAGTCTCCAGTGTCCAGTGTCAGCACTTTGTAAGAGCCAGAGGTAGCACTACAGACAGAGGAAGGAGTTCACACTTTGCGGTAACATGACAAGCTGCAAGCATTTTTTTAGCCTTATTAACTTTTAAAGAGAGAGAAAAAAGAGAGGCTGGTGAGAACAACTGTTTATAGCTGCTATAACACGAGTGAGAACAGGAATTAACTTGCTTAACAGATGTTCCGTAATATTTAAGTTATAATAGTCATAAAGTCGTCATGATGAGTTTCAGGATGTTATGACATTTACATTCAGAGAGCATGAGGATGGTCAAACTGAGTGCACAGCGCAGTATCAGTGAGCATTTATTTAAAAAATGAATCAAGCCTTGACTGATGACCTGAAGCTCGTGCGTGTCTTAACTGAACTGCCCTTGCACTGGGCAGTTTCTCTATCCTTACTTAGCAGACCAGTATAGACGAGGCATCATTTTTCCCATGTAAGTTTAGCTCATACTGTATCACTGAGCGACTGTGGAATCAAATATACCTGTTGTATGTCCTGTTCTGTGGCTAAAAATGCTTCAGAAAAGCTTTCGGTGTGAAGTGGTCTTGATGTACACTGAGAAAAGTGTGATGCACAGAGGAGAGGGCGAGATTATAACAAGTACAAATAACTGGCTGGATGACAATTAACAATATAACAGATTTAGAAAGTGTAGTAATTAATGAGTGTTGCTGGGCGTTTTATTGATTTTTATACATCAACTGGTTCACATTTCACAATAAAGCATTCTTATCTGTGATGGATAAAAGATGTCACATTCTGTATTTAGAATAAATACAGTACTAGGGTAAAGAAGCCGTATTTATTTTAAAGTGCGGTAATATTAATTTTAATAGCAGGCAAATTTGTTTTAAGTCAGGAAAATCATGTTTGGGCTGAGAAGGAGTCCATTCGAGGTGGTAATGCAAGTACAATTTTAGTTGCAACTGCGGGGAAGCAAGCAGGGAAAACAAAAATGCTTACACTCAACCCAAACGGCAATGTGCCGGCATTATAGCGGCAAATTACCTTGATGATAAGTGCAGGTTTGTTTTAATGCTCCTGTTCACAGTATGTTTTAGCACAAACTCGCCAAACAACGTTTGCACGCCTAACTACCCTGCCTCCACCCCAATGCTACAGCAATAAAGAGCTGTTTATTCAAATAACCTCTACTATGTTGTTTACTCTGGTCATTCTGGCAGGAATAATGTTAATGCTAACTAACAGAAATGGACATGTGAACCCAAGCATTTCACAACGCCACCAGAGCGCAGCTCTTGATTGGAATAACCACTGCTTGTGGCACATGGTCTAAATTTTAAGCACACACACAGAGACACACACACACACACACACACACACATACACACACACACATACATATACATATATATATATATATATATATATATATATATGTATATGTATATATATATATATGATATATATGAAAGGTCTGTCCAGAAAGTAATGAGAATTTCTAAAACAAATGTTCTTTACTGTGCCGAAGTGGTGGGCTTTCAACCGTGTTTTAATCTTGGCCTTCTGATACGAATTCATTATGAATGATTCCTTGGGAATCAAAAAAGATGCTGAACAGTGGCTTGATTTTTGATTTGCATGAGAGGAGACAGACCTCATATGTTACCACCTCAAAGATGATTACTTACTTACAACACTATGGACTGAAGTATTTTATTCCTCTTCCATCACACTGACTTGGTACACAGTTACAAGTACAACTGTGTAACTGTTAAAGAACAACAGATGCTACATTTATCAGTCTGTAGTTAGTTAGATCCTATTATAACCTACAGGGGATGGACAATGAAACTGGAACACCTGTCATTTTAGTGTGGGAGGTTTCAGCCTGGTGGCCAATCTTCATTAATTGCCCATTGCACCAGTAAGAGCAGAGTGTGAAGGTTCAATTAGAGTGTAAGAGCACAGTTCTGCTCAAAATATTGCAATGCACATTGCACAACATTATGGGAGTTCAAATTGTTGGTGCACGTCTTGCTGGCGCATCTGTGACCAAGACAGCAAGTCTTTGTGATGTATCAAGAGCC
>JAOTRJ010000048.1:767260-777476 GCA_028564905.1 Leptodoras praelongus | reverse complement strand
AACATGCAAACTCCACACAGAAATTTCCCAGGTCACCCCACCCGGGGATCGAACCCAGGTCCTTCTTGCTGTGAGGCGACAGCACTATCCACTGTGCCACCGTGCCGCCCACCTAATTTAGTTAACATATGAAAATTATACTAGCCCTGAAGAAAATAGGTGATTTTAATAATGCAAATAGTTGCTTTTAAACACAATAAAAAAAAGACAGGTCAATACAGAAACTGCATCTGTTAGATAACTAATCAGCCAGGTGTGCTAAAAGTCTCCAAAAAGTTTTTGAACTAGGTTCATGTCTTTTGCGTGTTTTTAAGATGTACTTGGGTTAAAAATGTTACCTGATACCTCTTAATGATTGTACTTCAAACACTGATGAAGGTATGTTTTATATTTCTTTACATTCAGCTACTACGCTGTACACTGGATGCCCGTATTTTGTTGTTGTTGTTGTTGTTGTTGACTTTCAACTGCCTGTTATGGGGTCACTCAAAAAATTCAGTCATGTTATTCCTCTTGTTCATACCACTCCTGTTTCAGCCATCGGTTTATTTGTTATACGACGTTCCAATTGACCACTTGTCCGAGGTCCCAGTTGATAATTTTAGATTTCCAACTCGGAAAATCAGGGGAAACCTCACAAACCCTGACTTCATAATCCAAGATGGCTGCTACATGCATTAACAGTACTCAAAGCTTTAGTAATACCTGTTTATTAGCCCTTTTGTCTTATTTGTGTGTCATTAAATCAGGCATACACTAGTACTGTGTACACTGTGTACTAAATACCACATCAACTGGTATTGTTAAGAATGGCTAACCTGGATAGAACTGGTATTCCGATGTATTAAACTGGTCAACTCAGGTGTGCAGGCATTCCCAGCTCCGACTTTTGACTTCCAAGGTGAGTGAAACGGCATGAACACTGTGCAAAAAATAAATGCAACATGTATTAAAAATTAACAAGCAAAGAAGTAAAAAACAACAACATTAATTTAAGAAAGGCACTCCAAACATCAACGTCAATTATGGTCACTTCCGGTAAATCCCGGAAGTTGCTCCCATAATGATTTCTCCAATATTAGCTTCAGGGACAGGGTGGATAACATGGCAGCTAACTTTCAAATTAAATATTAGGACGTGTTGCCTTAAATCAGGGTCACTGTACCGCTGTGTGACACAAAAATGAATTAAAGCTTTAACACGCCAAGGAGGCGGCGTTGGAACCATAGTGATGAGCAGCTGTGACGTCAGTGCGCGGGAACACCTGGGTCGCGCGCGGCAGTCTAAAAAAAAGGCGGCAAAATTCTACGTTTATTAGCAGATTAGCTAAACCGTTTTATAGCATTTTAAACCATTTTAACTTCAACATAAAACCACATTTACCACAGGAAAGTAAACTTTTACCCAACGTTTCGTTAATTTAACTAAAACACAAACATAACTGTGAACAGTTTACCTCAAAAAAACTCCGTTTTTCTTTTTTTTTTCTTTGAAGTTACTGGAAATTCAGCTCAAAACATAAATGGTCGATTTTTTTAGGAGTAACTGCTTGTCAGGTTTAGGATTAATTCGAAGTTTTCTCTGAAATAAAAAATAAAATTCGCCTCCCTGAGTAAAGTGTGAAGCGCTTTCCTTTCTTCATGAAAATGGCCGCTCAGTGAGGAGCGCGTGCGGTTAAATCTAGCGCACGCGCCCATTTGTTACATTAAAAAAATAATTAATAAACCAGTAAATTAGATTTATTACAAAATAATTAAGAATTATCGCTAAATATTTCTTAACATTTCTAAAAAAATATGTTTTAAAAAATTCTAGCACCGAGAACTAAACACACACATGGGGTTAGGGTATGAACTATAACGATATAAACGCAATTTTTTTTTTCAAAAAACTATTTCACCATAATGTAATACATTACATTTAAAGTATTATTTTAATGTATTCGTTTTAAATACAGATGTAAATTTCTGAAAGATTAAAGATTAATTTAAAAAAAAATAATTTAAGCGGCAAAGAAGATATCGCGAGAGTGTCAGGACTTCTCGCGAGATGACGCGGAGGCGAGATACCGCGCATGCGTGTTTAAGCGGTTATTTTTTTTTCGGTTAAAGCTTTAGCAGTGCGGGTCACGTGGTCTGTGTTTACATCCTCTCAGCTGGCTGTGCAGAAAACACGACGGCGGAAAGTATGTACAGTTTTGCGCTGGATCTAAGCTGATCAGATTGATTGAATGCGCGTTTGATCTCGAAGGGCGACATCGATGAGTAAAGGTGAGCGGGTTTTTGTGATGCACTACGCGGATTACTAACTGGTTAGCTCACAGGCTAATCAAGGTAAATAATAATGGGGGAGAAAAAAAACATCCGCAGCTTTTGTTTTGAAAACTTATCGAGATTGACACCAGTTAGATGTGCGGTCCTTTTATATTTTGGATGGTTATAAAACAATGGCGTCTAGGCCCGGATTATCGCGTGCACGTGATGAATATTTGGTTTAAATGAGAAATGTGTCGGTTGCTTCGACCTGTCAAGAGGCACGAGCGTGTTTTGTTTTCTAGCTACGTTGTTCGAGCGCTAGCTTGCTAGCAAGGTGTCTTTACAAGGAAGTATCTTAGCTCGATGTTTAGCGCAAATAAATAAATAAATAAACAAATAAACAAATAGTTTTGTAATCGATCAGTTCAACAGAGTTAGTCTTGTTATTTAAAAAGAAATTAAAAAAACTCCGTAACTAAGCTGTCGCTTTAACAAACTAGGCTAACTGAGTGACTTTAGCTAGCGACTAGCATGCGATCTAAATAAAAACAGACGATCTGGTTTTTTATTATCCAGTTTTTATGCAGATGTTATCTATTGCGTAGTTATATTATATTATTAACCGGTTTGTGCATTTTAATGCATGTTGCTTTTTCTTCTTCTACGCTTTATAAAAGTTTAAAGTCGTCACCATGGCAACTTTATCATATTCTCTTATCGCCTTAAAACCTTTATATTTATAACCTCTCTATATAAAAATGTATAGTTAGTTTCAATGTGGTGTGAAACAATATTTTCTAAACATAACAGACACAAAGCGCTGAAACTGGAGACTCCTTCTGTAAACGTGTCCAGACTGAGTATAAAAGTCAAGCAAGGACAGGGAACGGTTCACCACTTTGTCCCAAACTTCATGAGAGAATCATTACTCAGTTCAAATACTGCACAGAGTTTGGGTCTTCCACCATCTACAGTTCATAATATCATGAGGTGATCAGGACTGAGTATTAAAGGAGTCTCTACCAAAGGCTGAGTCTCTGTAAGTGAGGATGGGTCGTGGGTCACCACTTTGTCCCAAACCTCATGAGAGAATTGTCTACAGTTCAAACACAATGTTTCTCAGAACAAGACTGCAAAGCGTTTGGGTCTTTCACCATCTACAGTTCATAATATCATGAAAAGGTTCAGGGAGTCAGTGGGAATCTCACTGTGTAAAGGACAAGGGAGGAAACCGCTGCTGAATGTGCGTGACCATCGAGCCCTCAGGCCGTATTGTTTGAGAAACCGTCATGCTCCTGTGATGGACATCGCCACATGGGCTCATTGTCAGTTAACACAGTCCACCACTGCATCAAGAAATGCGACCTGAACCTGTATTATACACATTGGAAGCAGATATTAATGTAGTGCAGAAACACAGACAGTGGATTCTACGTGCCAAAGATGAAAAAAAAACAATGAAAAGTGTAAAAACCAGCATCTGTGACGGCCTGACGGAGCATCAGTGCCCTCAGCATGGGGGATCTGCAGATATGTCAAGCGACCGTTGATGTGGAGGATTACACTGGTATCTTGGACAGACATATGCTGCCATCAAGACGAAGTAAATTCTCATTCTGCACCAGGTACAACAGCGTGCCTTGACTGGGATGCCTGCAGTCCAGATCTGTCTCCTACTGAAAATGTACGGAGCGTCATGAAGAGGAGAATCAGACAACAGAGACCACGGACTGTTCAGCAGCTCCAGACTTGTACACAGCAAGAACGGGCAAACTTGCAAAAATCATTTCATTTGCACCGATTTTGATAAATGAGGAGTGCTGTTCTGTTCTGCTCTCTTCTCTTCTACCAAATCAACCCTGACAAAACAAACAACTCTTACAATCCTCACATGACCAGCCGGCCCACATCCAGTGACAAGGCTTTTAATAGCCACACCTGACTGGCACTGTGCGTGTGCTTGCACTTGTCAGCTCCCCTAATTACCTCTGCCAAGGAGGTTATGCATTCAGTGCAGTTTGTTTGAGCCAAATGTCATTAAATGTGGTGGAAGGGTTTAGTGTAGTGTAGTGTAGTGAAGGCCAGTATACTAGTCATTCAGTTTTATAATAGCACTGAGTCACGCTATGGATGCACCTATTATTAAAACCCGAACCCTTTCAGTTTTCGTTTGTCTGTTTGTACAACAGAACTGCTTCAGTCTAGCTTTTGGTTGTTTGGACCCTTCAAGGCCGATTAACAGGTCGCCACACGTCCAACGTTACACACACACAACCCAAAACAACAACAAAAATATTTCTTCTGCTTCTTTCCATTGTTGCACGCGGTTCGCCTCAGTGGTGTGGGCGTGTTCGTTATGTAGAACTTGCTCTCTAGGTGCTCAGAGGTGGATTAAGCAAACAGGTAAAACAAAAATCTGGGATGTCGATGTCATGTTTGAAGATTTCTGTAGCAGTGGTACGGAGACGCCGGTTACGAGGAGTCTCCGGTGTCGGTACGCGGTATCGGGCTTTTTAAACCGGATCAAGTACTGGAATCCAGGACCAGTTTATACCCTGAGTAGATTGTAGCACTGTTAGCGTTCGGATGTGTATGCTTACTAGCGGTGCATAATGCAGGAACTTTAACTGCTACTGAAAACCTGCATGCTTTTTACTCTTCCCCTAGATATGTGATGATGATCTAAAGTGACCACGCAGGATCTAAATCGTCGCGCCGTCCGCCAGTCCATCCGTCCGGATTGAAAGACGTATTCCGTGAAGAGAGGTCACCTTTGTGAACCTCTCCTCGTTTTGTTTTTTTTTTCTTTTATTTCTTTTCTCTCGTGACGAGAAGGGGACCATGGGCGGAGCCGTGAGCGCCGGCGAGGACAACGACGACCTGATCGACAACCTGAAGGAGGCGCAGTACATCCGTACGGATCGGGTGGAGCAGGTGTTCAGGGCTATCGATCGCGGGGATTACTACTTGGATGGATACAGGGAAAACGCCTACAAGGACGTGGCCTGGAAGCACGGCAACATCCACCTCTCTGCGCCGTGCATCTATTCTGAGGTCATGGAGGCACTGAAGCTGCAGCAAGGACTCTCCTTTCTTAATCTGGGCAGCGGTACGGGATACCTGAGCACGATGGTGGGCCTGATCCTTGGTGAGACGCCGATAATATAATATATTATTAATAATATATTATTATATTATTGATAATGATTAATATTTACAAATGTTACTTTTCCAACAAAAAATATGTGTATGTCAGTAACAAAAAAGCAAAGATGCCTTCAGAGTTATAATAATAATGATGTTTCTAGATAAAAGAAAACACTATGAAGTGCAGTAAACTACAGGAAGTCCGTATATGGTGTGCCTTATTCTTAAACAGCATTTCCAGGTGTTTCACAACGTATGCAGTATCTGCTACAGCTCTTCTGGAGACTTTGACTGTCACACTTACTTCATTATCTTCATTATGATTTCTGCCCCACCCCCCCCGCCTGCAGGTCCGTTTGGAGTAAATCACGGCGTGGAGCTGCACAAGGACGTGGTGGAATACGCGAAAGAGAAACTGGAGGAGTTCATTAAAAACAGCGACAGCTTTGATAAGTGAGTAGAGAAAACCTTCTGAGTAGAGTCGACACCATCTGGCCAATCAGAACGCAGCATTTATCAGGGGTGAGCGTACTGGTTCAACGTGTAATATAAAGCGTTCTGTTGCAGGTTTGAATTCTGCGAGCCGAACTTCGTGGTGGGAAACTGCTTAGAGATCTCGTCCGACAGCCATCAATACGATCGCATCTACTGCGGAGCCGGAGTTCAGAAAGAGCACGAGGATTACATGAAGGTCATGCTGAAAGTCGGCGGCATTCTGGTCATGCCCATCGAAGATCAGGTACAAATCTCTTTAATTCATTACTATTGATCTGCTGCGTTCTGTTGCATTACTTATGTCCTTATTCGTTTATTTATTATGGGCTTCTTGTAGCCAGGCGAGGTGAACTGTAGAGCACAACTGTAGAGTACTGTACAGCTGAAAACATCCTCATTAACACTCTTTCAGAATGAAAGGCGCTTTTTCTTTTTCTGGAGAACTGGAGCCAGCTCTCAATAAACGTTTATTTTCTCCTTCTTTTTGGTTCTGTCCATATGTCCAGAACACACGGCATTGTCTCTTCTACTTCTTCTTATTACTATTTCTAGATATTTCTACACACATGCTTTCAGTCTTGAAAATGTACAGAATACACTGAAGTACCAGAAAAACTGGTACTGGAGTCTATCCAAAATCCATAGCATAGCAACACCACCTGTGCACGTCATTTGCTGGTGTGTATATAAAGCAGTAGACATCTATGCACGCTTTTACAAGAATTCCCTAATTCCTTCAGAGATCCCATGGCAGACCTACAGAGGATTAACTGGTGTACCAGTTTTTCGGGCACCTCAGTGTATATGCTAATAAAATGAGTAAATATGTCAAGAAGTAGGCTTATGATCATTCTATAATAATCAAGAGCACAAAAGCCGCCAAGTATCAGTCGGCTATAACCCAGTTAATTAACCGTACACACCTTCAGGTCCGATCTGATATAGATCAGAAAGTTTTAGCCCAACCCTAACTATAAGGCCAGTCTAGAAAACCGTGATTGGGATTTTCCCGGTTGATATTTGTTTGGTTTTTGCAGTTGACCCAGATTATGAGAACCAGCGATGGCTCTTGGGAGAGTAAGAACATCTTGGCCGTGTCCTTTGCTCCTCTTGTCCAGCAAAACCGAAGTAAAGGGAGCAAACTGGACACTGTGATCTTGCGTGAGTTGCTAGTCATCTGTTCAATGTTTTAACATGGAGTAGGTTTGAATTCATTTAAGTAAGGATAATAATTTAATTATAAAACTGTAATAGTCTGTGATGATGATGATGTGGACATTGAGAAAGTAAAGCACCGGGATGCTGTATGTCAGTGATTAAGCGCTGTAATCTTTGCATGTCTTGCTCAGCTCCGCTGATGGTACGGAGTCTGCAGGACCTGGCGCGCATCTACATCCGCCGCACGCTGCGCAGCCTGACCGACGAAGAGAACGCGTCCAAGCCGGCAGCCCCGCGCGTGCCGCAGAAGCGCAAACGTAGGCGCAGCCACCGCAACCAGCGCCAGTGCGTCAACGCCTACGTGTTCATAGGAAACCAGCTGATCACACATCCCGCCGAGAGCGAGGAGGATGAGAAGATCGATGACGAGGACAGCAAAGAGGAAGAGCAGGACAAAGAGGCAGAGAAAGACAAACCCGAGCAACCTCGGGTCAACTTGCTAAGAGACAAGGTCCTGAGCTTACCTCTGCCCGAGTCGCTCAAGGCTTATCTGCTGTATTACAGAGAGAAATAAGGAAAAGAGCTGCCTACGATCAAGCAATGTTCTCTCTCTCTTTCTTTCTCTCTGTCTCTCTCTCTCTCTTTTCCTCTTGATCACTTTGATAATGTAGCATAATTTAAGTTTTTCGAAGGCACCTATACAGTATGCTATTCAACCGATTTATAATTCTGGTTCTGAAACCCTTCGGACTTAACCAGGCTCTCCAGAACCTTTTGAGGTTTCTAGATCTCTCTAGTAGTTTGTACACAGTGTTTGCTATGATCTATGATATTTCATTCATATTCCAACAGAAATCTTTATAGTAATATTCGTCTCCAGAGCCTCGATCAGTCCTAACAGCCTCTTAAACCGCTTAGGAGAAGTATTTGCCTTTCGGAAATGGGCGTTTCTGCGTTTTAATGATGTATCTAAAATAGTGATGACGTGATCACGGTTGGGATGCACAACAAAATGTGCATGCGCGTTCGAAACGCCTTTTCTCTCGGTAAGTCGACCCAAGAGGAGGTACTATATGAAGCAGGCTTCATTGGTTTAAAGTAACTTTAAAGTTCTTCGGTCCAGCCATAAATCAAGCTCGGTCTTTGATTAGATTGCGCTATTGATAGAGATTTTATATCGACAAAGTCTTTGTACTCAGCGACTTCTATTGATTTCATCTGTGCCGTATAAACCCTCTTGAACCCTTTTTTTTTTTTTTAAGACAGAATTGCTTGACCAAACGTTCGCAGACAGGACTCCCGGCACGTTTCGCGGTGTAGTGTATCACGGTGTACACCCAGTACGTATTTTCCACTCATTATTTCATTTGTATTATAACGCTTACACTAACTTACTGGTAGATGTACTAAGAAGTGACAGAACATGAAATGAACAGCTTTTGAGATCTTTTTTTTTTATAAGAAAAATCTGTAAGGAAAAAAAAAATTCTGTACTTTGTGTATCTGAAAACGTTCGGTTTGTAGTTCGGGTCGAAGGTTGCTTTTGTAGATGAGGAAACACACTTTTGCAGCACACACGGGGTATACGTATATCATGCACTTATTAACTAATACATGTGGAAGAAGACTTGCAGGAAAGAGGAGACGGATTCTGTGTCCCTATACGTTATATTATTCCTAGGACTGATTGTGGAACCTTCAATCGATGACTCTCTGTTTTTCTCTGTTTTATAGGAAAATTCCACAATTATATTCATATAAGTTGAGGCATATACATATATTAAAGCTTTTCAAACTGGGCCAATGTGGGACGTTTCCTTCCCTCCCCCCCAATGGATATTTTACACAAACATTTTCAGGATTGAAGTCTATTATCTGCTGGATATACAATATGTACAGTATAAACTATGCGGGGTGTGAACTCTTTAATAAATTCTAACGTTTGTGAAGATTCATGTCCTCAAATTTCATGCTCTCTAATTTCATATCTGTGTATCAGTGTAGGCTGAAGCACTCCCAGTTCTCACTACTCATGAGTCAGTCATCCCAGCACACCAAACATCAAGCGCTCACAATTTCATGGATCATGGAATCCATATACTGGTCAATTGTTGCACAATTAGAAACCTCATGATACTTTAATATTATTGGGGGCAAAATGGTCTTTCTGGTTGTTTGTTATACGAGTTAAAAGGTATCATTTTTATCCAAACCATGTTGGATCCTCCAGGGTCCCAGGTCTTCTCTAGTGGATTCCCTCCTGTCCAGACCAGTTTAGATCAGTTTGACTGGGATGGCCATATAAAAAGCTTTATTGATTTAACTAATTTGGTGCAAGTGTGCAATTCACACCAAAGGACTGTTGTCTCACTGGAAGGTCCAAGGTCCATGACCCAGTTGTAACTACTACCACTTGGCACAAATCTCCTGGAACGTCATGGTGTCTGCTTACACCACGTGACCTAACCGGGTTCTCAGGGTTTTTAGAAGACAATACTGCCCCATATGTAACAGTCAGGATTAGATTCTTATTGGCAAATCAGCTATACATGATTATAGAACCATTGAACTTGCTAAGGAAAATTACATCTTCTGGAACCTCTTCTAAATATGGCCAAAAGTTTATGGACACATGTCCAGAACAAACTGCTGCCCCATAGTTCTATAGAATATCTTTGTATGCTTTAGCATTAGAGTTTTTTCTTGAGTGGAACTTGAAAGACGCCCAAAAACTGTTCCAGCACGCCAACGCTCCTGTGGACTTGAGCTCCTCAACCCCACTGAACACCTTTGGGATGATCTGGAACTCCTTCCTGACTTCAGACGCCTGAGCTCTTGTAGCTGAATGAACACAAATCCTGAGTGTCATGCTCCAGAATCTAGTGGAACGCCAGAAGGTTTGTATCAGCCAATAATTGTCATTACTAATATTTAGCTAGGGCGACACGGCGGCTCGGTGGGTAGCACTGTCACCTCACAGCAAGAAGGTCCCGGGTTCAATCCCCGGGTAGGGCGGAGACTCTGGGTCCTTTCTGTGTGGAGTCTGCATGTCCTCCCCGTGTCCGCCTGGGTTTACTCCGGTTTCTCCGGTTTCCTCCCACAGTCCAAAGACATGCACGTTAGGTTTATTGGTGTCTCTAAAGTGGCCCTAGTGTGTGTGT
>JAOTRJ010000048.1:674862-687602 GCA_028564905.1 Leptodoras praelongus | reverse complement strand
AATGAATAAATCTAATGTATGTAAATATATACATTATATAAATATAATGTTTGGCCGTTTTTATGCACATTTGGCAGTGATAATAAATACATTAGTAATTTTACTGCTATTATTATTATTATTATTATTATTATTATTATTTATTATTATCATTATTGTTGTTGTTGTTTGTCTGCTTGTTTTACTACTTAACTTACTATTTTATTTATTTAATACAAAATAATATTGTACACAATTAAGGAATGCTCATGAAATTAATAAATATAATGTATGTAAATACATACATTATATAAATATAATGTTTGGCGTGTGTTTTATGCACATTTGGCAGCGATAATAAATACATTAGAAATTTTACTGGTATTATTATTATTATTATTATTATGATTATCACACAGTTTGCGTGTATTACTATTGTGTTTCTCCGATTTAAATATAAAATATCCGTATGATTTTCAGCAGATCTGAGGTGATAAATTGTTTTCGCAATAATATCGATAAACAAATCATTTCTTTATGTATTTATTTATTTTTTGCAGTCACGCCCCCCCCCCCCGCTGTTTGATGCAGTGGTGGTGACGTGAGCAGACACGTGACCTGACGTCACGCCGCCGTGCGCTTCTGGACTTGGCTGAAGAAGATGGCGGCCTCCTCAGGTTTGTCTCCCCGATGTGTGCAAACCGCCAATAAATGTTGCGATTTACGTTTCGAAGAGGTTAGAAAAAAAAAAAAACGGAAGAAGACTCGTGTTTCAATTGTTTGTAGAAAAAAAAGCAAGAACAAAAAAATACAATGATGCATATTGTTGGATCGGCGCGCGCTCAAGGATTTGGCGTTGTGTTTATGTAGCGTGAATGTTGCGCTAATTTTAGATTAGCATTATTAGCAATGTTAGATTTAACATTAGTCGCGATGAATAGAAATAAAAATAGAATTAACCGTTTTATGTGAGGTGTGAGGGAATCGATTCAGAGTCGCGAAGACTGTTACGGTGGCTGGCTAAATATTGGGCGGCTGGTAGCACATAGCTACAGGGCTAGCATGCTAGCATGTGCTGTTTAGCAGAGCTGGCTGCTGTTAGCTGTACGAGCCTGTCACTGATTTATTGATCGTTTCTTAACCATTTAAACCCTGTTCTTGCTTTTAAATAAAACATAAAGTCAAATGACGTATCCTTAAAACATAATCACGTTCTGCTTTTATAAAGTTTCCTGTTTTATTCTCACTTTCGAGCTTTATTTATAAAAAAAAACAGAACAGAGTCAAGTTCACAAGCTCCGATTTAAGGAAGTGACACTTGTCTGATGGAGAAAGCTGGAAAAATCAACGTGATGCAGTCATTGTTAACGACATTGAAACGTTTTCATTTCCAGAAGTACATTTTGACATCGCGCTCGAACTTAATATGTAATAAATAAACTCTCTTCCGTTTCATGTACGCGCTCTGGACGCGTTCCACGCAGGCTGCGTCAGTGCGTCGCTCATTTGCATAATGTACGTCATTTGCATAATTTGTGTAATTTGCATATTTGCGGCGTTAAATCGCAATAAAACTGAAAGTGAAGCTCGTGGTGCCGGTAGGGTCTGTGTTTCATTATCACATCATTGTGTTTGTGTGAGAATGAAAATAATGTTATTATTATTATTATAAATAGTAATAAATAAAACTATTATTAAACATCCTAATAAAATAGTAGCGATTCTAGGAGTGAAAATGTAGAATAGTCTATTTATGTAGCACTTTATTTATATTTATATTAATAAATATTTTATTTGGAAAGTGCCTTTCAAGACACCTAATGGCACTGTACAGTGGACAATAGAAAAGCAAAAGGAAATGCAATAAAATAAGAAAAACTAAAACAATAACAGCATAATATAATATCAAAATAAGATTAGTAAAATACAATACAATAAAAGCAATAAAATCTAAAAATCTATCTAAAAAAATATAATCTTAAAAACTGAAAGGATGTAAGAAAAGGTAAAAATAAATTGAGGAGGGGCAATATGGGTTGATGATAATAGTTGTAGTAGTAATAATAATAAGTTTTATTTATATTGCGTATTTCTTCAATTTAAAATTAGTATGAAATAATCACAAGAGAAGAAATATAAGCTAAAATAAATTAAATGTAAAACGGTGGTTGAAAATCTGCTCGAAAGTCGTCAAAGAAAGTAATTGTATATTTTGATTAATATTAATAATAATAATAATTTCATTAATATTTGTTAATTAATAATATTTCAATTCTAGCTCTTAAATTGCAGTTTAAAAAGTGGTTTTATTGATTTATATATATTTCAGATTAATATGCGAATAATACAGTTTATTTGTACAGCATTTAAAATTAAATAAATAAATAAAAAAAAGTTAGACAATAAAGGAAAGAAACTGTGTAATAGGCATGAAATAATTATAGTAGCTGAATTGAAGTATGGGCTTGTTTTAAAATATTTTTGAAATGAAACTATTTCATAAACATTATTTATTTCAATGTGAAAAATGCTATTTTGTTTGTTGTAGAGATTTTTTTTCAGGTTAAAGTGGATATAATTGATGGGCGACTTATTTTTGAGGTTTTATAGTTGCGTTAACATTTACATAAATTTTCAGAATAGCTGCTTTAAGCTTTTCTTTACCTCATTCCTTTAAATAAACAATATACGTCGAAGCCCCGCCCCCTTTGGAGAAAGGCGCCGTGTTGAATTCTCCGTCCTGATTGGTCAGAAGGTGTCGGTTTATTTTCTGACAGAATCGCAGCTACAGTTTGCAGGTTTCTTCATTATTAAAGTGCTACATCATTGTTGCTATAGTAACAGCCCGTTTACTGGTCTGAGAGGAACAGACCACTTCCTGTTCTTGCGTAGCTGTTTGACTGTGACATGTTTTCATAATGCTGTATTGTTTTCTTTTGGGTGTGCGTGCAGGAGTTAAAGTTCCACGCAATTTTCGTTTGTTGGAGGAGCTGGAAGAGGGCCAGAAGGGCGTCGGTGATGGCACGGTGAGCTGGGGCCTGGAGGACGACGAGGACATGACCTTAACACGGTGGACGGGAATGATCATCGGACCTGCGAGGGTACGCCTTTACACTGCAAGCTAGTTCAGATCCGTTACAAGCGTTGCCTTAACTAGTAATGTTACATAATAAACATGAGTACGGTTGTCGAAGCTAAACTTTAGTATGTGAATGTTGATGTGTGACTGATAATCTGATCAATGGTTTCACAAACCTTGAAAACAAGTGGGCGGGGCTAGTGTTTGATTGGTTAAACAAATACGCAGTAGCTGTTGATGATTAAGTAGCGCTTAATCATTGTGTAAGCTGATATTGATTAGCGTTTCTGTTCTGCATCAATAATTTATTTATTAAGTCTGCAGTAAACATTGTCCAGGGATAGTTACCATAGTAACAGTCTCCAGGCACATTCCTGTGATCACCGGTGCTGAAAATGACAGGCGTGCGAAAAGATTAGCATCAAATACTGAAATCATTATCATAAAAAGCGTTTGATGGTTTGTACGGAGCTGCTGTTATCACACAGGTCATGAGAAAGTTTCTTTTTTTTTTCCCCCAGACTAATTATGAAAACAGGATATACAGCCTGAAAGTGGAGTGCGGCCCTAAGTATCCTGAAGCACCGCCGACTGTTAGATTTGTAACAAAAATTAGCATGAATGGAATAAATAATTCCAATGGGATGGTAAGTACTCATTAGATTATCATTTTCCAAAAAATAATAATAATAAATCTTGCTTGACATATGAATCCTGGATGATTGACAGCTGTTCTGAACTCTGGTACGAGCTCACGCCTCTGAGAGTACTACATGAATGTCTGTAGTAGCCTGTAATCGCTGATAGACACTCGAGCAGTGCGTTTAGACTTGCATGAACTGAATTACTTGCGTTCAAACTGCATGCGACATCCCGCAGTGTACCGCCCCGGGCTGTAAAAGCAGTCAGGCACAAAGTTTTTAAGCCCATACAAACAGGTTTTTGGGATGTCGCTGTCAGTAAATGAAGTTTATCCACTCAGCTGTTCTGTCCTCCTCTGGCCTTGAGGCACCCATGTTTTCTGAAATAGGCAGCATATAAAGAAAGACCCAACTGTATAACGAGTGTAGTTAAAGCCTGCGGTTCACATACGCTGTCAGGCCAAAAGTATGTGGACGCCTGACCCTAATACACCGTTCTGAAACCATGGCCATGAATACAATGTTGATCTGCTCTTTCCTACCAGAACACTCTCTGGGGAAGACTCTGTATTTGGAGTGCGTCTGTGGGAATTCATTCCCTTTCCTCAAAAATGTTTTAGTGAGGTCGGGTACTGATGGTCCAAATGGCTCACAGTTAGTTTTACGACATTATGCTTGACTGGAACGAAGGAGCCATGCAGAAACTCTGAAAACCAGACCATTATCGCATTATCCCACCAAACTGGACATACCGTTCTCCTGGCAGTCACCAAACCCAGATTCGTCCTTCAGGCTACCAGAAAGTGAACCCACGTTATTGATTTTAGGCTTGTGTTTGCCTCCGTTCAGTCATGAAAGCCGATTTCATGCTCAGTTCCTGTACTGATGTTGCTTCCAGGGGCAGTTCAGGACACAATGAAACACAGGATAGGCGATCTGTTGCCCTGCTGTGCGCTTAATGACTTCACCAGCACTTCTCTCTGGGTTTGCATGGTCTACCTTCTGCACGGCTAAGCTGTTCTTGCTGCTAGATGCTTCCATTATAGAGTAATTTGGAGAACTGAAAGCCGTGCACTTGGTTTAATGCAGTGACGAGGAGTGGTGTCCGTATACGTTTGGCTGTATTTGTGTGTGCGCGTATATACGGGGTTTTACGGTAACCAGAAGGCGAATGCAGGGGGAACTGTGCTGCTTGTTTGGTTTAGTTACAATGTAGACGCTTGTAATGCACTACCGTAAATGACTGTATATATGCTCACTGGGGTTTTTACCTTGGACAAGCACTATTGAAAATGTATTGTATGCAATGTTTGTCTTCAGAGAAATGTTGAAAATTGTGTGTGTGTGTGTGTGTTTTCCAGGTGGATGCACGTAGCATACCAATTCTAGCAAAATGGCAAAACTCATATAGCATTAAAGTCGTTCTTCAAGAGCTACGGCGTCTAATGATGTCCAAAGAGAATATGAAGCTTCCTCAACCGCCTGAAGGACAGACGTACAGCAATTAATCGGAAACGATTGTTTTTGACCATCTGTCTTAAAAAAAAAAAATACACAAAAAAAAACAAACACCTTACTCTATTAGTCTCATGTCATCAGAGATGGGGAAAGAAATGACACGTGTTCACCCTGCACACGAACGAGCGGCGGGGCACAATTGGACGTTTTCAAAAGTAGTTTAGCTTCTCGGAGAAAGAGAGGAAAATATAAGCGCCGAGGCTCACAACCTGAAATCCGAGCACTCCGATATTTCTCCTACGGTAATGTTATGTCCGGCAATGTTATGGTTTCGGTCATTCCCCCTAACACACACACACACAATAACACACCCTATACGTAGCCACAAAAAAAAAGAAAGTTGGACATTTTTAAGCTGAGAACCATGGATAGTGTGGAGAGGGGAAAAAAAAAAGCATCAGCGTAATAAATGATCTGAATGATGGAAGCCTTCGTGACGATTATACATCCGAAAGTGTGCCTGTAGTCTAGTAGTAGGATAACAATCAGAAGGGAGTGGCTGGTGTTTTTTTTTTTTTTTATTTTTTTTTTATATTATTTAAAAAATGTATGACCGTCGGTCATATAGTCGGTCGTTTCTATTTTTTTCTGTTTAAATCAAACCATACGTTTAACTAATCTATGCGATGTCGGGTACACTAAAATATTGAACATCATGAAGATCATATGAGTCTCTCTCTCTCTCTTTCAATCTCTCTCTCTCCACCTACAGCACCATTTCCATAAGCCCTGGATAAACTTCCACCTCCAATCGCTTATCTGCTCGTGAGCCTAATTTTGAGTAAACCCGAAACAGTACACTTTAATAACAACTAGCGTACATAGTCCTTACTTATTAATAAGCTGTGAAAGCTTAAAGGTTTTTTTTTTTTTTTTTCTTCCTGAAATCAGTCACAAAGATACACAACAAAACATTAATATTAACACCAGTCACCAGTTTAATGCATCTCAAAAACATTTTGGTCCTGTTTTTGTCTTTTTTTTTTATTTTTTTTTTTTTTTTAAATAAGATATATATTCTGGTTCTGTTGAATTTGTGACGCAGGGGCTGTATTCAGGATAATAAATATTGTGGAACACAAAACCACTGTCTTTCTGTTCTTTTTGGAATCATGTTTTCTTTGAATATGCGATAAGCACCCGGTGCAGCCGCGGTGAGCTGAAAAGCAACCCCCTGACCAACCTTTTTACGTGGATATGCCACAGCAATCGCATGAATCCTGGAAGATTAATTCTTTAAGTTAAAGGTTATTGTTCTTGTTATTGATATTGTTCAGTATATGTACATATATTTCTAAATAATATAAAAAAACAGGGAACTTTATTTGGTTTTGGCGCTTGTGTGTTGTTTGAGCAACGCCGCCACACCAGCAGGTGGCAGTAATGCGTCAAATGGGTTCACCACGCGTTCAAAAAGTCAACAACAAAATAGAGACAAACATAAACAGCTATTAAAATATTGTATATTTATGTATAATATAATTTTTTTTTTTTACATTTTAAACATTTTAATCCTCATAGCGTTTTGTTTGCACATGTTTACGTCACGTGATTCTGGGATTTCCGTGACTGATTCAACATTTGGATTTTTTTACCAATTTTTTTTTCATTTTTCATATTCGCATATTACCACATATTTTATTTAATTATATGCAAAACTAATCGGAAAAAAATGAATAAAAAATTAATAACGCGTATTTCCATTCAACAAAACCCTTGTCTTTATAAACTTCCTGGTCACGTGACTGAGTCTCCTCTGTTAGCCTTTTCCCGCGAACATGTCGGAAGAAACCATTTGTACAGGGGGGGGGGTGCAGACTGTCAGAACCGAACACTTGGATTATAAACGCGGTAGGATTATTTTCAAGAAAACAACTGACATAAACGGGGCTCTTTTTAATATTAAAGTACGACGCACTGCCTAGAGAAGTGTACATTAAGAAAATAACTTATATGCAGCGCATGATTCCCCCATGATGACGAATGAACGCTGCGTAGGTTTCTGATTGGTTGATGTTTCCGCGCGAAAACGACGTCAGGCGAGCGATTTCGCGCCACACGGTGTGTTTTCGGGAAGAAGTCAGCAAGACTGTGAGTTGTCTCGCTATACGCTTTTGTTTAAAAAGATATAATAATAATAGTATATGTGAAAACTTTATACGTACGTAGACATGATTATTTTGAACTTAAAACTTTAAACTGGTGTTTTGGGCAATTTGTGGACGTATATGTTGCGTGAATACGTCATTGTACTTAATAAGGTATAATAGCAAAAAAAAATGGCGGCGATGCTTTTTAGTGTAATATTCCTGTCAGGCGCGTGGACACACATGGCTGCTTTCCTAGCTTCAGGATAAAAGAAACCGGAATACCTTCATATTCCAGCGCGTTAATTCTTCCATTTATAACCTTTAAGGCTTAATTTTTATGGTTGAACTTGATAAAAGGTAAAGAGGCTCATCCAGCCTTTCTGGTAAACCGCTGTGTGTTGTGCTGTTGCAGGAAAACAATCAGTAACAGACTGATGTCAGGAAGCAGGTTTAGTTACTGTGACTGCATGGATTGTGTTTTAGGTAGCAGCACATGGTGGTGATTTTTATCTCAAGGAACTTTCAGTGTTGCCAAAACATGCACTCTGACACTAAATAAATAAATAAACACATAACCGTTTTTGTTTTCCAGTGAGCGGTCAAGATGTCTTCTCCGTCGTCCAGTGCACGTAAGCGTGGCAGGAGCAGCAACCCGTCCACTCGTAAGTTTCTGCATGCAGTGCTACTATAATAATTTTATTTATTGTAGGGTGCCCTGGAAGGATGTAGTGAAATTCTCAGTGTTTGTGTTTAAACAGCTGCTAGCGATGGCCCTCAGACTCCACGGGTCCGGGGATCACAGGATTCCTCTGCAGGAGATTTACAGCCCATGCCCACATCCCCTGGCACAGACATGCAGAGCCCCGTCCCTCAGGACACCTCTCTGTTCTCCAGCCCCATGCCCCGCCCTTCAGGTAAGGCCATTTTATCATTCACACCTTTCCATGCATGTAGATAAAACTTTCAGTTCAGTCACACACGCCTCCTTTTTACACCAGTCCCGCAGAGCGAACCGGACATGAGCTCTCCGCTGATTTACGACACGCCCAGTCGCGGGACTCCGGCTCGCCAGAGGGCTGACCTGGGATCTGTCAGGAAGGCGCCGCAGGTGGACCTGAACTCTGAGCCGGTGAGTCAGAGCAAGTCTGTCAACTGGTACAGAGGGTTCCTGAGGTCTAATTTTGGTGTGTGATTGTTGTTTTGTCTTTTTTACATCAGCCCTCAGGTGACGCGACGACAGCCAGCGAGCAAAACGCCTGCCAGAAACTGGTAATCTGGGGCACCGACGTCAACGTTGGAACATGCAAGGAGAAGTTTCAGGTACATCCGGATGATTTCATACTGTCAACGTTCATTATTGTGGATAAAGGGATAAAGGAAGCTGTCGGACTACATGATGGTGTTCACCTTGTTTAGTCCTCATTAGAAAATAGTTCATCTGTTTGATAGGATTAGATAATATCCAAAAAAAGATTGGGATTGAGAACGGGTTTAAGGGTATTTGTGGTCACCATGGAAACGCCAGGTTGCGTAAGATGTTAGAATGACTTGCGTTTTCACACCATTGAGCTCCAGGTGCAGTGTTCGGGTTAACCACGTGTGTCTGTCTTTGCAGCGTTTCCTGCAGCGGTTTATCGACCCTACATCACAGGAGGATGAGAACGCGAGCCTGGATCTGAACGAGCCCCTGTACATGCAGAAACTGGATGAGGTGAGCTTTCGACTCAAGATCTCCAGGCTGCTAGAACTTTGTGCAGATGTGATTTTTGAAGCGTTCACAGATCTGATTCGGTGTGTCATAGATCAGTGTTGTTGGGGAGCCCGTGTTGAACGTGAACTGCGGTCATATCCAGACTTTCGATGCCGATCTTTACCGCCAGCTCATCTGCTATCCTCAGGTAAGGATTAACCCGGTTACATTTCAGTTCTCGGTCACGTTCATCAAAGTCGGGTGTGATTAAGAGCTCTGGGAACAAAAGAACAACGTTATTGTCGTCTTGACTACAGGAAGTAATTCCGACTTTCGACATGGCGGTGAATGAGCTGTTCTTCGAGCGTTTCCCTGATTCTGTCCTCGAACACCAAATACAAGTGCGTCCCTACAACGCCCTGAAAACCCGCAACATGCGCAGCCTCAACCCTGAGGGTGAGTCCGAACGCCCGGGTTACCGCATGACTTTCTCTCAGTTCGTCTCTGTGGTGTTTCTAATATCTCTCTCTCTCTTTCTCTTAGATATCGATCAGCTTATCACCATCAGCGGCATGGTGATCCGCACGTCGCAGCTCATCCCGGAGATGCAGGAAGCGTTTTTCCGCTGCCAGGTTTGCGCCTTCAGCACACGTGTCGAGGTGGACCGGGGCCGCATCGCCGAGCCCGCCGTGTGTCGGAACTGCAACACCACACACTCCTTGGCGCTGGTGCACAACCGCTCAGTGTTCTCTGACAAACAGATGGTGAGACGGCGTAACCATATATTACAGCGCACATATCAATATGGGTTAATTACTGATCACTGCTTTGTTTCACTTTAATAACCAGATCAAGCTGCAGGAGTCGCCGGAGGACATGCCCGCCGGTCAGACCCCCCACACCACCATAGTGTACGCCCACAACGACCTGGTGGACAAAGTACAGCCTGGAGATCGTGTCAACATCACCGGTGCGTTCAGCTTTTAAAGCTCTGCCCCTACACAGTTCTGCGAAACTTACTTACTATTATTAATGATTTAATTTTTTTAATAAAAACAGGTATCTACAGAGCCGCCCCTATGCGCCTGAACCCGCGCCAGAGCCAGGTGAAATCCGTGTACAAGACCCACATCGACGCCATCCACTTCCGCAAGACGGACGAGCGGCGACTGCACGGGCTGGACGAAGAGAACGAGCAGAAGCTTTTCACAGAGGAGCGCGCCGCGATGCTGAAAGAGCTGGCCGGCAAGCCGGATATCTACGAGCGCCTCTCGTCAGCCCTCGCACCCAGCATCTACGAGCATGAGGACATCAAGAAGGCAAGAAAATAGAATCTAAAAATGAGTTTTGATTCACATCCTTGTGTTTATTTAAACATTTTGCTTAGTTGCTTAGCGATGAACTTATTTACTTTGAAGATTTGTTTATTTACTCAATCTATAATAAAATATAATAAATTTACACCTTATCCGTGTTTGATCTCCAGGGAATCCTGCTGCAGCTGTTCGGTGGAACGCGTAAAGACTTCACCCAGACGGGCCGTGGTAATTTCCGCGCCGAGGTCAACATCCTGCTGTGTGGCGACCCGGGTACGAGTAAATCGCAGCTGCTGCAGTACGTCTACAACTTGGTGCCTCGCGGCCAGTACACGTCGGGTAAAGGCTCGAGCGCGGTGGGTCTCACGGCCTACGTGATGAAGGACCCGGAGACACGGCAGCTGGTGCTGCAGACCGGAGCGCTTGTTCTCAGTGACAACGGCGTGTGCTGCATCGACGAGTTCGACAAGATGAGCGACAGCACGCGCTCTGTGCTGCACGAGGTCATGGAGCAGCAGACGCTCTCCATCGCCAAGGCAAGGCCGTCCTGTGTTTCTAAATAGTCTCTAACGTCTTTTCTGTGTGATGGATGGATGAATGAATGAACGAATGACTACGGCCAATCAGAACGCAGAATTCAGAAGTGATCTGATGTGATGCAGAAAAAATGATATAGGATTTGTTTTTGTGTCCAAATGATAGGCTGGGATCATTTGTCAGCTTAACGCACGGACATCCATCCTGGCAGCAGCCAATCCCGTGGAGTCTCAGTGGAACCCTAAGAAAACGACTATTGAGAACATCCAGCTCCCTCACACACTCCTGTCCAGGTACACACGAGCTCAGAGGTCATTCTTTCTCACTACACACTGGGATTCACTTCATTTCAGTTCTCTCTCTCTCTCAGGTTTGATCTGATCTTCCTGATGCTGGACCCTCAGGACGAGGTCTACGACAGACGTCTGGCGCATCACCTGGTGGCTCTGTACTACCAGAGCGAGGAGCAGGTGGAGGAGGAGTACCTGGACATGGCTGTACTGAAGGACTACATCGCCTACGCCCGCACGTACATCAACCCCCGACTGAGCGAAGAAGCCAGCCAGACGCTTATCGAGGTCTGACGAGTGTGGATGTAACGTACTAATTTAGGATCTGGGATTAAAACTGAAGGGAGTTCATGAAGACTTTTGGGTTTTAAAAAAAAAAAAGTGTAATTTGACATCGAGACAAAAGCATAGAGGGAAGCAAAACAACCAGTAGGAAGGAAAGGAAGCAATAGGATCATATCTATTGAGATAAATTCAGTTGATAAATCTCTTCCTTGTGCTCCGGCCCACAGGCCTACGTGGACATGAGGAAGATCGGCAGTGGCAGAGGCATGGTGTCCGCTTATCCCCGGCAGCTGGAGTCGCTGATCCGTCTCGCCGAGGCTCACGCCAAAGTCCGCTTCTCCGACAAAGTGGAGAACATCGACGTGGAGGAGGCGAAGCGGCTGCACCGAGAGGCGCTGAAACAGTCGGCTACTGATCCCAGAACAGGATTCGTTGATATCTCTATCCTTACTACAGGTGCAATGAGGCGTAATATTTCCTTATGGTTATGATGATAACCAATGATAACAACAGAACTTAAGTGCTTAGATAAGAGATTACATTGTTTTGTTTCCTGTTGGTGTAGGCATGAGCGCGACGGCACGAAAGCGTAAGGAGGAAGTGGCTCAAGCTCTAAAGAAGCTCATCCAGTCTAAAGGCGGCAAAACTCCAGCCATGAAGTACCAGCAGCTGTTTGATGACCTGCGAGGCCAGTCCGAGGCCGTACGTCTTTCCCCGGTTTCATTTCCTTCCTCTGATAGAACGAACTCCTGACTCAGACAAGCCGTTAATACATTAACACTAGCGTATTTTATATTCCTAATCTTTAATCTCCTTCTTGTCGCTCCAGGCTATCACCAAGGACATGTTTGATGAGGCGCTCCGAGCTCTGACGGACGAGGACTTCTTAACGGTCACGGGGAAAACCGTGCGCCTGCTGTAAATACCGCACCGGCGACGAATTCTGCTCGTCTCACCCAGCCTGTAGAGGAATTAATATTAACCATGTTCATGTATATGAAGATGTTTGTTTTTTTTTTTGTGTTTTTGGTATTAAAATGATGTCTGGCTTGTCACATCACATGGTTTTTGGGTATTTCATCTTTGAGGCTTCTGATTTCTGTACCATGTTGATTGATGTAAACCAGAACGAATTTGGTTATTTGTCTGTCTAAGGTCTAACTTCAGAGGATGCATATATACAGAGAACAAGTTGTGGAGGCGGCAGCGGCGGCTCGGTGGGTAGCACCGTCACCTCACCTCACAGCAAGAAGGTCCCGGGTTCGATCCCTGGGTGGGGTGGAGACTCTGGGTCCTTTCTGTGTGGAGTCTGCAT
>JAOTRJ010000048.1:567173-577414 GCA_028564905.1 Leptodoras praelongus | reverse complement strand
CTCTCTTTTCCAATCCCAGGTATGATGTTCTATCACCAGGAGAGATGCAGAGACTCTGCTTTGCTAGGCTTTTTTACCTGCAGCCAAAATACGCAGGTTGTATACCCGCTTGTTGATTGTGGGCGTACGCGGCAGTGTTTTGAGAGACGGAGTGTTAACGGTGTCGGTGCTTTCGGTTTCAGTGCTGGACGAAGCCACCAGCGCTCTGACGGAAGAAGCGGAGGAGCAGATGTACGGAGCTTGTAAACAGCTGGGTATGACTCTGATTAGCCTCGGCCACCGCAACAGCCTGAAGCAGGTAACCGGCTAATATTAGTCTTATTATTATTATAACTATTATATCAAGGGCAATAAAATTTGTCCAATGAAAAAGGGGAAAGGAGATGCATGACATGACGTACTACTCCAGTACTTCACTATTATATTAATTGTAAGACTATTAGGATAAAAATTAAATGTTACTGGGGTTAATCTTTATATCTTTGGTGGCTATCCAAGCTTTCTCGTGGTAAAGTGTTAAATTAATAATTTATTATTAATGAATGAATAAATATTAATGATGAATTAATATCATTAATAAAATATTAATAATACAGATAACACTGATATTAATTATTTATTTATTTATTAATAAACAGCATCACGATGTCATGCTGCAGCTGTGCGGAGGCAGTCAGTGGGAACTCACGAAACTGGAAACGAGGTGAACCTCCAGACTGTGTAGGAGCAGAAAAATGTTTTCCCCTGAAACGTTGACTTCAGGTGAGAACCGGAGCGTTGGAGACGTCCGGGATGGACCCGGGACGCTCCTGATTTCTCATCTTGCTCATCAAAAATCGATCATGATCAGCCTTTTGAGGGAAATTCAAAACCAGAATCAGAAAGAGCAAACACTGACTGACAGTTAAATGATGAAGGATCTATCCAAGAATGGACGTCATGCACTTGATTGTACCACAGAGCGACCCGAACTGAACCGAACTGTCCACCTGCGCATGCAGAGCGGCACAATCACGGCGATCACGGCGGCCGGATCTGTAATCGATTCAGGTGATTGGTTGAATTGATTCGGTGTTAGGATAAACCTTTTGGTTTGATTTGTAATATTATATAATGGTTTCTTACACAAGAATGAAATTGAGTTTATAGAAGTGTACGTTTTGTATTACACTTGGTCTAAACTATGTAACTTGTGCAATAGTAATTAAAGACATGAAATCCGTGTATGTAAAGATGCAGATGTTCCTCCTTTAAAGCCTGAGTGATATCCCATGTCGGCTGGTTTGATAGTTTCTTAATATTTACACATAGAAAAGCCTGTAGAGTTGAAATTGAGATGGTTGAAGAAACAAAAAACATCCAGACAGAAGCAACGTTGTAGACAGATTATCTGGTATGGTCTCAGAACGCACCATGTGACATGGTGGGCTGCAGAAGACGAGAACAGGAGCCTGTGTCGGACTGGAACCAGGACAGGGCCAAGCTGGGCGTGTCCGTAACACACACACACACACACACACACACACACACACAGCCAGTAGACACTAGAATAGACATTGTGTTTGTCTTGGTTATCAACAGTTTCACAGCACCAACCCATAACAGAATTTTCCCTGATATGGGACTATTAAAGGATTCTTATCTTATCTTTACTAATAGTGGTGCAGGAGAACATTTTTAATTACACGTTGCTCATCACCGTCTATAATAAGCTTAGCTTTTGCATGGTGCATATTATAAATTTACATGTGCGCTGATTTTATTCTGGAAAGTGATGCCACATGCCTGTGTGTGTGTATATGTGTACACACATTATATATATATGTGTGTGTGTGTGTGTGTGTGCTTTCCTTGCAGTGATGTCATGCTTCTTGTATAGGAAACTGCATGAAAGTCAAAATTCAAGGGCGTATACAGTATTACTTTCCTGTTTTTTTTTTTGTTTTTGTAATATTTGTTTTATTGTCCCCTTCCTCATTCTAGGACGGGCTTTAATTATAAAAAAAAAAAATAAAGTAACTTTTATATTGTGAACAAATACTCGAAAGATGGGATTGGTCAGCTTAAAATAAATCAATATTCAAAATAATTTATAAGGTGTGCAGCGAGGAGGAGATGTGCGAGCCTGTCGTAAAATAATGCAAAAATAAAATTCTGTTAATAAATAAAAACATCTCTTTAAATGCTGACATTAACCTTTATAGGAAACTTAAAAAATGAAAGAAATTGGTTCATTCATCTGTGTATATATTTAAATAATTATACGTGTGTGTATATATATATATATATATATATATATATATATATTATATTTAAATAATATAAATAACTTAATAATGTAAATAATTAAATTTCAATAATTAACCATTTTAAAATTTAATAGTCATTTATAATTCTTACACAAGTAAAAGCCAAGGAGTTACTTTTATTTATTTATTTATGATAATTCAATAATATTAATAATACATTTATTAAATTACAATTATATAAATTTTATTTATTTGAATTTAATGTAGGAGGTATATGAATCTGTAAATACTAAATCAGAATGTAATGTAATCTTTCTTTCTTTATTGATTTGTATTGATGTGTGTGTGTGTGTGTGTGTGTGATCTGTGGAAAACTCTCCGTTGTGAGGTGTGCCTCCTGCTGGAACAGGATTAAAGCTCAGACTCGGGTCTCTAGCCTGTAAACAGCCAGAGCAGCGCAGAGCTTCCAGAGGCTCCTCCAGTCTCGGCGCTTGAGTTTCAAGCCGCTTTAAATACGAACCAAACTCGACCTGCTGCTGTCAATCAAACGTGTGACCGGAGCCGCAGGCCTGGGAAAAGCCCGTCTGTCTTCTGCTTGATAACATCAGCGGGTCAGTTTTTCCACTGGCTCTCTTGGTGAGATGACAAAGACACGTTTTTACTCGGTGCAGGGATTTTGAGGGATTGAGGGTTTTGTTTTCCAGGTAGAATGCAACAATTTCATGACATTGAAAGACATTGATCGTCACCATGAAGGGGTGTACACGGTCTGTAGTAACGTTTATGTAGGTTATGTGTCAAAGTAACATCTACATGCACGCCAGGACCCAAGGTTTCCCAAGCAGAACATTACTCAGAACATCACACTGCCTCCACCAGCCTTCTTCCCATAGTGTATCCTGGTGACACCTCTTCCACAGGTAAGCGACACTTACACACATGCGCACACACACATCTAGCCATCCACATGATCCATCAGACCATCAGGCCTCCTTCGTCCATTGCTCCATGGTCCAGTTCTGATGCTCATATACCCATTGTAGATGTTTCGGAGGTGTTCAGGAGTCAGCATGGGCACTCTGAGCGCTCTGCAGCCTCATACGCAGCACGCTGTAATACACTGTGTGTTCTGACTTTCTATCAGAACCAGTGTTCATTTTTCAGCACTTTGTGGGATCGGACCAGACGGGCTCGCCTTCACTCAACATGCACACTGAAGTGAGCCTTCGGCACCCACTGACCCATACTTGGACCAAATGCATAAATAACCCTTGTCCTAGATGCTTACACTTGCCCATTCTTCCTGCTTCCAACACGTCAATTTTTTTTATGAACTGTCTGCTGACTTTCTGCCTAATGTTGACCCCGCCCCTTGACAGGTCCCACTGAAACAATGACCAAATGCATGTCCAAAAAGGTTCTTTGCCGGTCAGGGTAGAGTGCTCCCCAATGCTTTCTTTAAATGTGTTCTTTAACTCTACTTTTTGTTGTTGTTGTGAATAATGTTCACAGATTTGGAAGGGCAGCATGGCTTCTCAGGTAGGTTGCGTCCTGCCTCCTGGGCTCGAGGCTGTAAAATGGCGTGTGAGATGATGACCTGCTCAGGGACAGGTTTATTTTGGACGGGAGGCAGAGCCGATGAGATATGAGCGCGTCAGCCATTTGTCAAGGCGCAGAGAAAAGAGAATGACCGTGTCGGGGTGTGTGTGGGCTGAGGGGAAGGGGGGAGGATAACACCGTGCTCGCTTTCCAACGTCGCATTCCGCTTGTTCTGAACACACTCACCTCCTTCAGCACCTCCCTCACCACTTCTGCGTGCGAGCGGATTCACCACTTTTCTCACCGCGTTTGTTTATTTGCTGGTGTTGTTTTGGGTTTGTTTGTTTTGTTTTTTTTACTCCACCCCAGCACCCCAGGATATTCGCTTGGATATCTCCTGGACTTCATGACACTTCTTCTTGGATACGCCTGAGGAAGAACGGTAAGACGTGAGAACATGAGCGGGAAAACTTTAGTGCGTCGTAGCGTCGTGGCACGCGCGTCTGAGTGCTGAGTCGGTTTGCTGAGTGTCGGTACAGTGAGTGGCACGCGGGCAAGGAAGCGCTGCCTTTAACATGAGAAATGTGGGAAGAAATGTTGGTAAAATGTTACGTTGAGGCTGAATGAGCTCATGTTCTGGTGAGGGTCGTATGGAGCAGCTGATCGCGCGCTGCTTCTACAAATGGCAATAAAGCGAGACGCGCACGGACAGCTGAGGCTATTTTCAGACACGAGCTCAAGAGTTAACACCGCAAATGTCACACACACACACACACACCTTTAAGTATTATTATTATTATTTTTATTATTACTGCTACCATTAATTTTTTTTCTAGTTTTGTATTTATTAATTATTATTACTTAAGTATTATTATTATGGTATGATAATTATAATCATAAAAAATGTGCAACTTTCCATTTTAAGACTTTTCCATCACATTTAACACATTTTTTCTTTGTTAGAGTAAAAAAAAAGAATTGAATGTTAATTGAAATTAACTGTTAATTAAAAAAATAATTCTATCAATTTTAATAGTTTATGATTGTTTTGTTTTTTACGGGTTTCAAATTAATTTTTTATTCATAATTTATTACTGTTAATTTTGCAAGTGTGGTTTACATTTATTACATTTTCAAAACGACCATAAAACAATTTTATTGCTGTTTATAATATTATTATTATTATTAATTGTGTAGTATTTCAATACAGTTTATGCTTCAAAACTTTTCTGCTGGTCAGATTTTTTTGTGGCCATTTATTTTTAAAATGATATTCCATCTAGGTAAAGACTATTTTGTCTTCATTTTTGTCACGTGGGTTTTTTTTCTTTATTATTATCATTTATTTATTTTATTTTATTTTTTGTAACATTTTACAGTATTATGTCTGGGAATGTATCACGCTCACTGGTGGACTTTAATGGTGCATTATTTATTTTAATACCCTATAGTGCAAATGACTTTATTGAAATTATTTGTTTAAATAAACACAGTTTGTGTAGTTTTTCGTATGGCCTAACGTTGTTAATTTATTTGAGATGTGATGTTTTGATCAGTCCAGTGAACGTTTTATATGAAATATTTCAAACCGTTGATGTTTTTCCGCTCTGTTCCACTCGCGGGTCAGTTATCGATAGGAGTGTGTTTAATTCACCGGTCTGCCGAGTTCGTAAGCCTAATTTGTAGGGCGATGACATTTTCCAGAAATGGAGATCCGCAAATATGAGGTGACAAGAGCTTGATATATCTGGAAGACCTTTCCGGATTTAGTGCATGTTCACTCCCTTAGACGAGAAAGTGATGCAAATAAAATAATGGGCATTTTTACCCCTACTGATTATTCTGTCTATTGTTGCGCTTGCAGGAGCCAGTTATGGACCAGGATCTGTTTGGAGGAGCCCCTCGGTTCCTGACCCGGCCCAAAGCGGTCTCCCTCAGCGTGGGTCGGGATGCCACCCTCAGCTGCACCGTTGTGGGGACGCCTGTTCCTGCTGTCAGCTGGGAAAAAGACAAATTGCGTATTTCCACCGGAGGGCGCTTCAAAACCATAGCAGATGGGGATGTATATCGACTCACCATCTATGACCTGGTGCTGGAGGACAGCGGGCACTACATGTGCCGCGCCAAGAATAATGTCGGTGAGGCTTACGCAGCTGTGACGCTGAAGGTTGGTGTTCCAGCAGCAGTGGTTGACCGAGCGCCGGTGTTCACGGTGAAGCCCGTCTCCACCAGAGTGGGTTTGGGTGGTGATGTTACCTTCCTGTGTCGTGTAGCGGCTCACCCCGCTCCCACGTTTGACTGGGAGAAGGATGGACGTTATCTAGGTGAGACCAATCGCATCAAGGTCGTGTCAGACAGCGAGTCCAGTTCCGTGCGGATTCAGAGCGTCAGGAGTATGGACAGCGGCACGTACACCTGCCGGGCTCATAACTCCATCGGTCGAGCGCAAGCTGCTGCCACTCTGGTGGTGGACATGCAGGACACGCGCCTTCTCAACACTGACAAGAGCACCTCCCTCCTGTCTCACCTGCAGAAGCGCAAAGAGGAGATGTGTAAGGATATTTCCCTTTTCCGCACAACCGAGAGTTACGCCCTGTCCTCCTCGTCCTCGTCCAATATCATGGAAGGGCTTAACATGTTGGGCCTTGCCTTTGATCAGGATCAGCGAGTCTCGGCTTTAACCGGTAAACTGCCTAAGGGTGTCTTTACCCGAACCTGCACGGTGACCGAGGGCAAGCACGCCAAGCTCAGCTGCTTCGTCACGGGCCACCCCAAACCCCAGATCATCTGGAGGAAGGATGGGGTCAACATCAGCGAGGGTCGTAGACACATCACGTATGAGGACCAAGCAGAGAACTTCATTCTCAAAGTCCTTTACTGCAAGCAGAGCGATAACGGCCTCTACACCTGCAACGCCTCAAACTTAGCCGGGCAAACCTACAGCGCTGTTCTGGTGATTGTAAAAGGTAAGTTGGGTCAAATCTAAAAATTACTGTTCAAAACTTCCTGCGGCTGCTCGATTTTTAGCATTCCCACTGTCACAGGTGTTGTGTGGATTTGTGGATTTGATGGCCTGGCAGAAAAAACAATTCACCGAAGGGGAAAGGATGCTAGGCATGAAAGACGTGTTTGTTTCCAGATTGTGGCTACTTGTTGAATTCGCAAACCTCAGTGTTGAGAGCCAGCCCAAAATGAAAGGGCAGGACTGGGGGTTCTTTGTTTGGGGAAAATAAAAATGGAGGAGCTGCTCATAATTAAGTGAATTCACTGCTTTCGGATATAATTAACTACAATTACTGTTGTCCACATTACAGGTTTTTATCTTAATATCGGGTCGGGGTGGAGGGTTTAGATTGTAGTAAAATCACAAACGGAGATTGGTTTGACAAATTCTGTAGACATTTACTTAGTGCTTATGGAAGGAGTCTCCGGTGCCAGGAAGCAGACACTTGCGCGTTAATGCCTAATTCCACATGCATGTGGTCTACATGTCTCCATCAAAGATATTCCAACTCCCCCTTGCTCTTGATCCTTGTGGCCTGTTATGTAATTAGAGATCTGCTTGGTGTTTGTACCCTGAACATTTGAACGAATGACCGTCCTCAGCATTGGGGCTTTGTTGTCTGGTCACGAGACCAGCTTTAACAAGATTACTTCCTGCCACTAGAAGCTGTACCCTGAACTTTGCAGCTCCACATTGGTAGCGTTTGTTAGCACATCTCTGAGTAGAGTCACAACATAATCATAGACTGCCATCATTCTTTAGGACGATGCCATGTAGTGTCGAGTTGTTCACACTGGTCTTTGGGGGGGGGAGTGGTGACTTGCTGTCAGATACCAGTGCTTTTTCTGCTGTTTTGTTGTTCGAGTCCATTTGATTAGGTCTGTGCGACCTGATCTGTTCTAGAAGTTTCCGTTCCAGATATTCAGGTACGATGCAGTTAGCATGCTGGGTAGTACATTTGGTAAAGGTCACAGTAATTCACTCCCCAAGCCCAATGCCAGCCGCACATCCCTGCCAAAATCCGTGCAGCGTCACTGGTGTTTCAGATGTGTTCCGGGCAGACTTCTTACACGCTTCTTTTTTTGCTCTCCTAGAGCCATCTGTGCCGTTTAAGAAGAAGCTGCAGGACGTGGAGGTGAAGGAAAAGGAGACGGCCATGTTGTTGTGTGAGGTGCCCTTGCCGAATACGCAGGCTTCCTGGTTCATGGAGGAGACTCGTCTCGAACAGAACGCGAAGTACCGCATGGAGCAGGAGGGCACGCTGCGCCGACTCACCATCCACAACGTCACCACCAACGACGACGCCGTTTACATCTGCGAAATGAAGGAGGGGAGTCGCACTGTGGCTGAGCTCACTGTTCTGGGTACGGTACCAGACCCTAATTCATTATTTATCAATAAGAGTAAGCTGCTGTAACGCACTTAAAATGTGAGGTCACGTTCATCACGTGTCTGCATGTTCAGGAAACATCACCAAGAAGTTGCCCAGGAGGACGGTCGTGCCGGTGAGCGATACGGTGATCTTCTGCGTGGAGCTTGAGCACCCTCTAGAAGATGCTTATTGGACCAGGAATGGGGAGAAATTGAAGCAGGACTCCAGGGTCACTATTGCTCACACGTATAACCAGTATACGCTCACAATCCGCGACTGCACCACAGAAGACTCTGGTGAGGTGGCGTTCGTTGCCGGCGACTGCAAGACCTCCACACGATTCTCAGTCACAGGTTTATGCTAATTATTATACACGTAAATGAATGTTTAAGCATGTCATTCTTAGCCATTGTTTTACATTTGAATGCAAAAATTCCAGGCAGATTTTCACTCAAACCGTAGCACAGAGATGACACTGTAACCTTGTAAACTGTCACCTAGCCCCGAGGAAGCATCCTCCGGATCCCCCGGTCAAACCGATTGTGTTGAACAAGACGGACAGCTCCATCACTCTGGGCTGGTCTCGGCCAGACAGCGAGCGGCCCGTACCCATCAATGGCTACGTGGTGGAAAGGAGGAAGGTGGGAGCTCAGACCTGGGTCCGGGTCAAAGGGATGGAGCTCGTGTCGACCAGCCAATACACCATCAGCAACATCACAGAGGAGAGCAGCTACCAGTTCCGCATCTCTGCCGTTAACGATTTCGGTCAGAGCGCCTATCTGGAGGTTCCTGGAACGTATTATCTTGGTACATTCTTTACTTTCCAGATTATTGTATTACACGAATGTTTTTAGATCACAGTCAAACTCAGGGACTGTTTTGTCACGCTGATCACGTGCTGTGTTTGTTCAGAGCCGACTGCTTCGGTGACGTCGGCTCTGCAAAGCTGCACTGCCGTGTCTGGCGAGGAGGCCACCTTCACCGTGGAGCTCTCCGCAGTCTGCTCTGGAAGCTGGACGCTGAACGGCCGACTGATCCGCAGCGGCGCAGACTACCTCATAACGCGCTCGAAGACCACGCACACACTGGTGATCAGGGAGGTGACCGCGTCACTGGATGGAGCTCAGATCAAATTCGTGGGTGGAGGATCGGAAAGTGTCGGCACTCTCTGCGTAAAACGTAAGAAGAGAATGCTTAGCAATTTAAGAGTACTTACAGAATTAACCACTGTGGAAAGTCATCAGTTAAACAGCGGTGATGAAGCGCGGTCACCGTGAACGTACCAATGCTGATTCATTTCCTATAACGGCATTGATCCACTCTGGTCTTGATGGTCATGGTGTTTTATATAAAGTCTTTTCACGCTATCCACAATGTTATTCCTGCTTTAGTTGCTCCGGCACGTTTTACCAAGAAATATTCTGAAGCGGAGATCTTCACGTTCAGCGCCCACTCCTCTGCCCAGCTGTGCACAGAGGTGTCAGACGCCAGTGTCCAGGTAACAACCGTGTTACATCATTGTACAAAACGGTTCAGTTCTCGCTTCTGATTGGTCAGTGTAAAAATTCATTTTTTGTAACAGCAGCTCTGACAGTGGTGAAGCTGCAAATGTTAATGTAACTGTTAATGTACTTATTTTAATGTTATCGGTTCTCATTAAGGACATCTCATTAAGGGTTTTCTGGCATCTGTAGGACAGGAATGAACATTTTCTTTCTTTGTTTGTTTGTTAGAGAATTGTGGTGGTATAGCGAGCTGTTTTAGGAAAGAAATCAACCTCGGGCTTGTCTTTGTGGCCCACAGGTCTCCTGGATGAAGAACGGTATGGAGTTGAGGATGGGCAAAAAGTATGAGGCCTCCAGTATGGGATGTAAACGCACGCTGACGATTCATAACGTGACTCAGGAAGATGCAGGGGTTTATGAGTGTGTGTGTGATGGTGATAAGATGTCCATCCAGCTTGCAATTAAAGGTAAGTAATTCTCATTACTTTCTGGATATCAGTCAGTCAGTCAGTCAGTCATTTTCTGTACCACTTATTCCCAGTTACGGGGTCACGGGGGAGCCGGTGCCCAGC
>JAOTRJ010000048.1:427880-441150 GCA_028564905.1 Leptodoras praelongus | reverse complement strand
TTAAATGAGAATTGGGGTGGGCCCTATGCATAACTCTAGGTGTTAGGTGCAGGATTTATTCCCTGTATTATGCTATTCTGTTTATTCATCCGTTACAAAAACCCTTTAAAAGTGTCACAGGTGAAAATACACACGTTTGGCATTGGGCAGCAGCCGTAGCTCCCGTTTGCTAGTTGGCAGCAGGTTGAACCATCTGGGCAGGTGGACACTTTATCTGGACAAATCACTTCTCACACACACACACAAACACGATCAAATAAAAGATCAGTAAAGCACAATATAGCAGTGCACCAGTTCCTGAACAAGTTCCTGAACTGTTAAAGAGGAACTCTTCCAGGAACCATACTTCTCCTACTCCTACCTTTTTGTTCGAGGACCTCACCTGACCCATCATATCATTATGACTCCACAGTTCCAATAGAACAAAAAAAAAAAATGAATGACAACTACATGGTTCCTGAACCAGTTCCAGGAACTGTCATTGTCATTGCAGTAGTGTGATGGAGATGCGTCTAGTGTGTTGTGCGTTATCGCTGCTAGATATGATTCGTTTGCAAATGATTCAGTCTTTCTGAATCAACAAGGTGAGTCATTTGGTTCGTTCAGTTGCTTCGACACCGTGTCTGGCATGAAAATTTTTTTTTTAAGTAGTTTAACTTAGATTTTATCTCAGATTTGTCGTTTTTTGTTTGAATTGCGTAAAAAAGAATCTGCAATCGAGTTCATACCAAAAATTGATTCATTTAATCCTTTTAGACTCGGGCAGATTCCAGGACATCGCCTGAGCCAATGAGTTCAGGAATATTATTGAATAATACTAAACAGCAACGATTATTTTATAGTAATAAAACAGCTACCGGATCAGCTGCACATCTGGGCACAACTGTGCAACTGAATCAACGTGTGAACGAATCAAAACAAAAAGAATCGATTCGTTGAGGTGACTCTGTGGCTGTTACTGCCTGTGAGCTTTAGGGGAATGACAGGAAGTGATGTCGTACCGCTTTTGCCTTCTTTGCGGATGGCGGGGAATTTTCGGAGGATAGGGACGGAGCCCAGCGTGTCCGATTCACACCTTGAGTGAGCGAGGTCACAGGTCGTGCCTTCAGGACAGCAGTGTCTTTTATCTTCACAACACACCGCCTACACATGAACACGCATAACAATGATTACGGAAAGTTAATCATCTCCTCAAACACACACACACACACTCACACCCCCTCCATATACGTGTGCACAGACAGACAGACATTAGACATTTACATTAGGCATTGGACAGCATCCCCAAGTCCCATCAAGCATCTGGCAGCAGGTCGTGTAATCAGGACATTCAGACATCTGGTCAGGACACACCACTGCCTGTGAGGGACAACCAGCAAAGGCAAGGAGTTAAAATACACTCCAGTGTTCCTAAATCAGGAGCCGATTGTGTTAAACCTGAGACGCACATGCAACTATAAACGGATAAAAATACAACTATGGCGTGTCATTCAGACCAAGCCAGTGCAATGCAAATAATAATGTATTAGGGTGTGTGTGTTACCTGAGGTAGGGTGGCCTGCTTGGCGCTGACTCTCCTCACCCACTCCAGAGTGTGTGTCTTGTTCACACACGTGCCATGCTCCATGTTGCACAGCGTTCCTTCATGACAGCAGTGCAGGTGATCTGAGCAGCACTCGGCCTGCAGGGACACACATGGACACACACAGCAGAGTGTATTGATTCTTTTATTATTTGTAGGACTAATAATGAAAGTGTTATATGCGTGTGTGTGTGGGGGGGGGGGGCTCTTACGTTAGGCAGCGGGCAGCACCCGTATCCGCCCCATTGCATTTGGCAGCAGGTGTTTCCGTCCGCACACATTCCTCCATCGGGGCAGATGAGCGCGCTGCACACACTCAGCATACACACCAGCACGCACACACTCGCACGCATCTGGGACAGACACAGAGGCCCACTCGTAATGTCTTAATGTTCTTTGGCACTTTTTGTTTCTTCTTTTTAGGGACATCATGAATTCACAGGAAGCCTGACAGTCAGAGAGTCCCGAACAGCCTTTAAACCCTGGCTGAAGGATCTCAAGAAAAGCTCGTAAACAAGAGGACACAGTCCAGGGCCTTATCAAGACACGACACGAGTGTGTGTGTTCCAGTTAACACTTTAAAAGTTACAATAAAATGAAATAAAAGACTTCAGGACACGCAGCTGTAGGAAAACATTCATACACCGAGTCGCTGTTGCTATAGAAACGAGATTATATAAGGACCCGGTCTCCATTTGTTCTCCAAGTGTCAGAAGTGTGTTTACGAGGATGTATACTGGACATACACTCACCTTTGGTGTCAGTTGATTCCTTCAACTTCAACCTAAAACTGTACACACACACACACACACACACACACACACAATTTTACAACTTGTACAAGTATACACACACACGTATAAATTATATTATTTATGACTCATATTGAAATGTTTACCCCCACGAACTTGTTTTTGTGTATGAAGCCCCGCCCCCTCATCAATACGCCCCCGTAATTTATGGAATGAAATGATTGACAGCAAGGCGGGCCAATCACGCTGTTGCTAATGTACTGAATTTGTCGTAAGAGTTTTAGTAAATTTAATAATACAAATAAATAATAATAATAAATGAAAATAACCTTGGAACACCCACTTCCCTCCATTAAAACAAATACCAAATAAATAAATAAATGAATAAAGAGAGAACGGCATGTCGGTCAACGAGACGTATGCTAATTAGACGTGTTTGCGTTGTGCGTGACGTAATCACGCAACCAACTGACGTTCTCCAACACAAACAAGCCGCCTTACGGACCAAAAGTCCATTTTCCTAACAGATCTTCATCCCAGCGACACTTTTACCAAGACCACGCCTTAATTCGTTCTTTATTTCCACCATGTTCTACATGTTCTAATAAAAAGAACCCACTATTGCACATTTAATACCTTAAATTCTTCTGTAGGACAGAAAAGCTATATCCAGTGACTTAGTAATGCCACTTTAAAGTCTTAAAATAAATAACAATCAGCCTAAAATGAGCTGAATAATATACATAATGCTTGATAAAACCTATTTATTTAGTTATTATTGTGTAGTAGCTCAAAGAAACGCTTAAAAACAACCCATTTAATATAACTAGCCAGTCAGCGGCTCGATGTCAAATGGCTTCATACAAAAACATCTAGTGGACTATGCACCTTCAATAAAGCGTGACTTCATACACTACTTAGTGTCCCTAAATAGGAATGAAAGATGCATTTAGGACGCAGGCAGTGCTTCCGGATAAACAGCGTCAGCTAAATAAGCTAGTTGAATTAGTTCGTATAAAAAAACAAACGCATTCAATCCACAAAGCTTCTCACGCGCTAATGCAAATAAAATGGTGTATAAGAGTCGCTTACCTGGACAAGTGGCGTCTGGGAAAGTGTTATAGAGCCCGAAAAGCGCTGCTCTAGCAAGAAATGAGCTTAAAGATCACGTGATATATAACTCTTGTCATGTGACTATACTTGGCGCACGGGGTACAGGTTGGACCCGCCAATCAAAATCGCCGAAGAAGACTCAAAGCGTTTACAGGAAGTGAACATGGCCGTGTTCCAAACGACTCGAAGCTCCCTACAGCTACCTCCTTTGCATGACATGAAAAATGTCTGACACAGCACACATAAGCATAAATGTTATTATATTTTGAAAGGCAAAAAGAAGAAGACGTGTTATATTAAGCAAATTAGTTAACTACAAAGGATTTAAAAATAGAATGGAGTCTTTCTCTTGCGACGTGCACTACTGGAACAAATGGGAGTGGTTTGAGATGAAGCCCCCGAGGCTGAGAAATAAGTGACTTTTTTAAAAGCGCCAAAACTTTTTTGAAGTAAATGAGTTACTTCGCTACTTACTAATGTTTAGGCAAAAACAATCACGTTTATTAAAAACAAAAAGCACGTATTATACAAAATGTAACGTACACAGTGTTCTGTGTAACCCAGATAATGTTTAGTGTTTACTCCACATGCTAAAGTTGCTAACGCCTGAGGAAACGGTCGCCTCAGATGTGTTTGTCTTCAGTGATGATTTTAAAATGAACCAGTTTCATAAAACAGCAGAAAAAAGTCTCTTCTTGTTCTTAAATGTCCCACTAAGGATAAATACACCACTGAAATGTGTCACAGTTACCTGTAACAAAGGAGTCAAAAATCTTAAAGCGGCCCTAACAGCATTTCCAGCCCTGTCAAAAAATACATTCTATAAAGAAGTAAAAAATCTTAAAGCATCCATTTGTGATTTTGTTCCTAACATAATTTTCAACCGTGTAATAAAATACGTTGTACTAAAGGAATAAAAAATCTTAAAGCTGCTATTTGTAATTTTTTTCCCTCACAGCTTTTCGGGCCCTGTCAAACATACACTGTACTAAAGGAATAAAAAATCTTAAAGCATCTATTTGTGAATTTTTTCCTAACATAATTTTCAACCCTGTAATAAAATACATTGTACTAAAGGAATAAAAAATCTTAAAGTGGCTATTTGTAATTTTTTCCTAACATCATTTTCAACCCTGTAACAAAATATATTGTACTAAAGGAATAAAAAAAACATAATTTTCAACCCTGTCAAAAAATATGTTCTATAAAGAAGTAAAAAAACTTAAAGCATCCATTTATGATATTTTCCTAACATCATTTTCAACCCTGTAATAAAAAATATTGTACGAAAGGAATAAAAACACATCTTAAATCTTAAAAAAATCCTAACAGCATTTTCAGCCCTATCAAAAAATATGTTGTACTAAAGGAGTCAAAATCTTAAAGCGGCCATTTGTAATTTTTTTCCCCTCACAGCATTCCCATCCCTGTCAAAAAAATACATTGTACTAAAGGAGTCAAAAATCTTAAAGCGGCTATTTGTGATTATTTTCCTAATCCCTGTGAAAACATATATTCAAAATTACAATCGAATTGTATGAATTTATACTGACTTGAAATTAAAAGAAAAATTAAGGTGTGAACAATTGAAACATTGTCGTTCAATAGATCTGCAGTTTCTTGTTTCATTGCTTCGGTTGATATTTTTTTCCAGCCCAGAAAATGGCTCCGCCTCCAACCCGAACACAGCTGTTCATCTCTGCTCCTATTTTCCATTTTACTAAAAATCGAGTATGTGAACTGGGGGGAAAGGCCACATTTTTAAATGCTTGTAGAACACAGGTTATACAGGGCTCTAAAAATTACATACCGCTTCTTTAAGTTCAGCATTTATTATAATGATTCAATAAAACAGACTATCTCTTGTGTCCTCTTGTTTTTTATTTTATTTTTATGAATAAAATAAAAATTATGAATCAGTAATGGACTCCGTTCATTCCGTTTAATCCAACTTAAAAAGAATATGATTAAGAAATTTACAAAAACTATTTAACGTAAAATTACAATTAAAACAATGGAGACAGAAATAAGTAATAACTCAGTAACACGCTGATCCTTCAGAGCTCCTGATTTTTTTAATTCGGGCCAACATTTTTACAGTTTTTATAGCTAGCTGCTTAGCTACATCGGATACTGCTGTAGCGAAAACATTAGCTAAACCATCTTGCTAGCAGGCTAACATTAGCACAGCCATGCATTAATTAGCTAATGCTAATTCTGAACTGGAGCAGTAAATGAGCCTGATAAACACCAGACATTGTTTGCCTTGTTTTTTAACGTATAAATGGTCATCATGAGAGATGTAACGTGGCGTCCTTTCAGCTCTGGAGTTTCTCTTCTTCTCCTTCTTCTTGATTTGCGCAGCAGCGTTTCGACCTCTTGCCCCTGAACACGGCGCTTCCCTCCTCCCCGCTCTCTCCTTCCTCGCGCTCGAGTCGTCCTCTCTTGACAAAGTGCTGGATCCGCGATTCCAGGCTCTCGCAGCGCGGACGCTCCAGCAGGGGGCGATAGTTGCGCTGTCTGGATCCCTCCACGAGGAAGCACGGCGTAACCGCTGCGTTATCTGTGGGGATCAAATACGACACCTCGTTTAGTTCTGCTCAGTCGCTGTTCAATTCTCAAAGCTGATTGGTCAGAACTGGTGCTGATCAGACTCACGTACCCGGGTCTGGGCTCTGCAGGCCGTCGATCATGCCGCACAGAACCTGAGCTCTGACTGCAGTCTGCGTCCAGTGATGGAGAAGCAAGCTGAGCACGTGGTTCTCCTCGTCAGGCTCATTAATCCAGCTCAGGCCGTCGAACTGGCACTCGTACAGCACCAGCGGGTAATCCACCGCCATGCTGGAGACAAAACAGGCAGGAAAAATTCTCCATCCAACCTTATTTTGATCATCATGCGTAGCTTCTTTGTCATTTTATTAACTGTGTCACCTGTACTGAGGCTTCCTGGGGTTGTTCTCAACATCCAGGAGCTGATTGATGATCTCTGGTGCTTCCAGCTTCTGGCCAATCAGAAGCAGGACAGCCATCATGCAACGAACCTGAGTGAACCAGATATAAAGGGGGGAGGAGTTAAAGTTATGACCGGACACCTGATCCAGGTAACGACCAATCAGTGAGCTAGAAGAGAAGGAATAAGAATGACGATGTCATGACGTCATGCTGACCTGGTGATACAGGAAGGCGAGACCTTCGACCTTGAACACGTAAAGACACCGAGGGTCGGCGGGTGAGGCGTGACGCGGTTCGCACGGCTGAACGCTAGCGGACGTGACGGTCCTCTGGAACTGCAGAACTCCGTTACCTACGTCCATCTTACACAGGTTCCTGAAGTCATGCGTCCCTTCGTATCTGCACAGAGAACCGCTTTAGAAGACACAACAAGAGTCATGAGGAATCTCAAAATCTTTTTAATCCGCCGTACCGTTTGGCTGCTTCAGCCATCAGATCTACGTCCAGGCTCCCACGGGGAAAGTAGTACCGGTACGTCCGGGACCGGCAGTCGAAGCGGGCGCTGAAGCCGCAGGGCGCCGGAGACCAGCTGAGAACCCGGATGTCCGATGGAAGGACTCTGTTCAGCATCTTTACGTAAGGCAACTCGGACGCCGCGGCTGCGCTGCCGGCTTTGGGTTCGACGCCGGCAGGAACGGTCACACCCAAACCGCAGAACTGACTGGAGCGCAGGTCAATGGATATAACCTACAACACACACGCAGCTGCATCAGGGTGCTCTGAACTGAATGCGTGAGTATACTTGTGTCAGGTGTCAGGTGTCATGATCAACCTACTGCAACACGTTCGGATGTTGTACCTGTGAGAAAGCGCTGACTCCTTTATCCGTGCGACCGCAGCGGTGGTAATTGGAGCTCTGCCTGTCCGGGATCAGCTTTGTTTTCAGCAGAGCCTCAAACACTCGCGCCTCCACCGTGTTGTCCGTGTTCTCCTGCACAGCAAATCCTTGGTACTGCCAGCCCAGGTACGCTAGACGCAGCGCCACGTGGCGCCGTGGGTGTACGGCAAAGTCGAACGCCCTCTTCCCTTTCTTACCGTTCTCCCGGGCCTTCGAGCTCGGCGTCGTCGCCTCGTCCCTCTGCTCTCCATCGAGCTTTCCCTTCAGCTGCTCCACTTCCTCCTCCAACTCCTTCACTCGGGCCTGCAAGGCTTCCTCAGACGCACTCATGGAGCCGACGCCGTCTGTCCAGAACACAATCTACGACGTCTTCCTATTCCTGGGGTCTCACGGATGGACAAGTAACCCTACGTAGTGTGCATTGTGAAAGGTAATAGGAATTAGATGATCAGATGATGCTCCTTGATGAAGGTTCTCCTGGAATGAAAGAATGCATGAATGTCAGAGGGTATGATTTGTAGACTTGTATCCCATTCAGATGACTAGAAGTGCACTTAACAAGGGTGGCTTGCGGATTAGGACAGAGCCTCATTTTCGCCATTTGTAAACGCCTCTTTAATTAAGACCCTCGTGTGTCGTGTTTTCTCTTTAATCCCACACTTTATATAAATCTGGGTCTGTATAGAATTTACAGGAAGTTACAGCAAATATAGTTTAAAGGAAACCGATTAAATAAAGCTCAGTAAAGTACAAAACACTGCTCCTTTGGGGGATTAGTTTAAGAAATATATACAGTCATGAAACTACAAAAAAAAACAGAGCACCCATTTATTAATTATTAATTATCTTCACTTTCATTCATGTTAGATTTCTTACCTTGAAAACCACGACACGCTGAAACGCTTATAAACACGTTCTCTGTGATCCACATGCCCAAACGCACACACATCTGTGTTCCAAATACCCACTGGTTAGAAATATAGGGCACTAGGTAGGGTACATAAACGCTATCACTGTCTGTTCACGTAGATAGGGAGAACGCTGATATTTGAGATTGGTCCACAAATTAAACGCGGAAGTAATACGCGGAAGTAAAATCTGAAACGTTCCTGCTACGCGTTTTAAAATAAAAGTCATTTTATACATTTTATAAAATGTATTTATTATATTCTATGCATGCTTCAACAATCATAATAAATTATGCATCCGTTTACATCAAATATAACTGATAATATTTTTCATATGATAATATTTTGTATCTGTTCTCAGGGTAACAGTAACACTGTTTAATCACACCATAACTTATTATAATGGTGACTTTTATTTTAAAAAAGTCTTCTAATCGCCGCCATCTTGGATGGCGCAGCTGTCTTCTCCATACGCCCCTTTCTTGTTGACTACATCCACTCGAAGCCGTGCGATCAAATTAACTGTGGCTGCTGATCAAGCCATCTTGTGGGGTATTTAAATAGAAAACAAACTCAACTAAGCAGTTGGCTGTTGGTAGCTGGCTGAAACATGCAGAAGTATGAAAAATTAGAGAAGATCGGAGAAGGTGAGTGGGACAACGTCAGGCTTCCTGTGCGCCGGTTGGGAGAGACGCTCGTGCCGTTGCTAGCTAACAGAGCTAGTCAGGTTTACTGGTTAAAATAGACCTTAAACACATATTGTTATAGAAAGTAAATTTATTTACAGGTGTATATTTAACTGTTGTGCATAATGAAATATATATATTGTAACATTTTTGTTAAAAGTTTGTCTGGCTGTATTTATAGACGGTGTTATTAAACGAGCCGCACGATTAATGCTGCGTTCAAGTGCAACACGTTCTGCGGTGTTTTCAAGTGTTTTCAAAAACGGCTGCTTGTATAAACGGAGTATAAAATAGCTTCTGATTGTCTCCAAACGTCAACGAATACAACTTAAATTCGCTACTTAGTACTTCAGGCACCTGTATGGATAGAAGATGTTTTATGTTTTTATGTTTTATAAATATTTTTTAAAGCTTTTTGTGCGTTTATAGGTGCAAATGCAGCGTTCAAGTTCATGACATTTTTATGCCTTGGATCAATCACAATGCTAGAAACCTGCAAGAGTTAATATTATTATTATTATAAGTACATTTTATCGCCTGCAGGTACGTATGGTACAGTGTTCAAGGCTAAAAACAGAGAGACGCACGAGATCGTGGCTCTGAAGCGGGTCAGACTGGACGACGATGACGAGGTAAGCGAATAAGAAGAATATGAAGACGTCTCTGGAAGAACTTCGATACGACGCTTTAAGGCATATCTGCGTTTTTATGTTCATGTCTTGCTGGTTTAGGGCGTTCCCAGCTCAGCCTTGAGAGAAATCTGCCTCCTGAAAGAGCTGAAGCATAAAAACATCGTGAGGTAGGGATCCATCCAGGGAACGCTTGATGACGACGACGATGATGATGATGATGATGACGGACGTGCGATCGGATCCTTCACCCAAATTAGTCTTTTCTAATTATCTATCTATCTGTGTGTTTCTTTTTAGGCTACACGACGTGCTGCACAGCGACAAAAAGCTCACGTTAGTGTTTGAATACTGCGACCAGGTAAGATCCGGGATCAGAACCAGCGCTTTGCTTTAAAGAGTTTCTGACCAATCAGAAGCCAGAACCATGTCTGTGTTTTTCTCCATCCTGAAGGATCTAAAGAAATACTTCGACAGCTGTAACGGCGACCTGGACCCCGAGATCGTCAAGGTTCGAGATCCCGTTTCTAATAATCTCAGCATTTTAAGCATATTTTAAAGTCTGGCCCGGCTTTGGGGTTGTGTTACTGAGTACCGAGTCTGTTGTCCTGCAGTCGTTCATGTACCAGCTGCTGAAGGGCCTGGCCTTCTGCCACAGCCGCAACGTCCTACACCGAGACCTCAAGCCGCAGAATCTGCTCATCAACAGGGTATCGTTAACGCGAACAAAACAAACGTCTCTTTATTCCGAGAAAAGTTCCAAGTATCCAATTAATGAACGGAACGTTTTTCTTTTTAGAACGGTGAACTGAAGTTGGCCGACTTTGGCTTGGCCCGGGCGTTCGGAATTCCCGTACGATGTTACTCTGCCGAGGTACCATCCTTATTCTCATTGCTATGGTTTCTATAGCAACACTCACTCACTGATAAAGCTAGTAATCGCACTACTCCGCGGCTACGTTTCCGCACCGGTTTGTTTTACACATCGCTTGTTACGTTAAACCGTTTCAGGTGGTGACGCTGTGGTACAGGCCGCCGGACGTGCTCTTCGGTGCCAAGCTCTACTCCACCTCCATCGACATGTGGTCAGCGGGATGCATATTCGCAGGTAGGACACACACCAAGATCATATTTTACGAAATGTAATTGTTTTCGAACGTGACGTTTGGATTCTGTTCGCTTTCAGAACTGGCCAACGCCGGGCGGCCGCTGTTCCCCGGGAACGACGTAGACGACCAGCTGAAACGGATCTTTAGATATCCTGAGAACGTATTTCTGTGTATATGTGTCTATACGTTTGTACGGAGTACAGAAGTGCGTAGCTACGTTATTACTGTGTCAAAATACTAGCGTATATTTTCATAGCTAGCTATATAAGCGTTTAAATGATTTTAGTTTGAAGTACATTAGTGTGTAGCTACGTTATAACTGTGTCAAAATACTAGCGTATATTTTCATAGCTAGCTAGCTACGTAAGCGTTTAAAATGATTTTAGTTTGAAGTGCGTAGTTATGTTATTAGTATGTCCAAATACTTGCGCATTCTTTTATAGCTAGCTAGCTACGTAAGTGTTTAAAAAGATTTTTGATTGAAGTACAGAAGTGCATAGCTACGTTATTACTGTGTCAAAATGCTAACACATTCCGTCACAGCTAGCTAGCTACGTAAGCATTTAAAACTATTTTAGTTTGAAGTATAGAAGTGCGTAGCTATATTATTAGTATGTTAAAATTCTATTGTTTTCTGTCACAGCTAGCTAGCTATGTAAGCGTTTAAAACGATTTTAGTTTGAAGTGCGTAGCTATGTTGTTAGTATGTCAAAATACTTGCGCATTCTTTTATAGCTAGCTACATAAACATTTAAAACAATTTTAGTTTGAAGTACAGAAGTGCGTAGATATGTTATTAGTACGCGTTTTATTTTAGCTACAGTCACCATTTTCGTAAATGTTTGGACGAAAACATACAAAATTGTACTATTTTTTACTACTCAGAAAAAAAAAATATATATATATATATATATACTTTGTCATCGAAAAAAAGGCGATGCAGGGAATTTTTTTCTCGTAACCTTCATTAACGTAATATCTAAACATAACTTAAATGTCTCTTATTTTCAAATATTTTTCTTTTGCTGAAATTGGCTCAGATTTTTGTTAAATTGGTCGCATAGCTACCAGGTAGCGTTACGTTACAGCTACGTAGTTAGGGTGTGTAGTGAGCAGGAGGTTATTTTGGACTCATCCTCGTTTGGTGTTTACTAAAGTTCGTTACTGTGGAAACGAATACGAATCGGGGAAACAGGAAACGCAAAATAACCTTCAGGTGTTTTCTAGTTTCTTTAACACCTGGTCACGTTACTGGGGACGCCGACAGAGGAGCAGTGGCAGACCATGACCAAACTCCCCGATTATAAGGTAACGCCCGACCCACCACAGGCGGCGTTTATTCCTTTATTCCTCATGACCCATTCGTGACTGTAAGCCGGATGTTTTCACAGCCGTATCCGATGTACCCCGCCACCACGTCGCTCGTTAACGTGGTCCCCAAACTCAGCAGCACGGGACGTGATTTACTCCAGGTAGCTCCTTCATCCTTTCATCGTAACCTCAAAGTCTTGTTGCATCATAAAATATAACAGCCTATCATCTTCCAGTATGCAAATACGTACTGATTACGCAATCACTATAGGAAGAAAACCAATCGATCATCTCTGCATCGGTCGATCATTCCTCGAATCGCTTGTGTTTTTTTGTTTGAAATACAGAATCTTCTGAAGTGCAACCCGGTGCAGCGGATCTCCGCCGAGGAAGCGCTACAACACCCGTACTTCGCCGATTTCTGCCCGCCCTAGTGACCCGACACCTGTCCAGCCTCATTTCTCTCAAAACGGACCAACGCGGTCGTACCTCACACACCTCCTCAACGTTATCCCATGTCTCCGCCCCTTCCTCAACCAGCCCCGCCCCTTCCTCAGCCACAACAGTACCAATCATGCAGCTGTGTAAATATCCTCCGCCGGTCACGACTACAGACTTCAAAGCAAATCTGACGCCTAGGAAACGTATTATTATTATTATTATTATTATTATTCCTATTTAATTCTTATTTGCACTTACTACACAGACTGTCACAGACGCGTGTTGGGAAAGTTCTTCATCCTGTTCAGTGTTTAGTAGCTTTTAAACTCCACCGACTGTATTTGCAGGAGTCAGTTTTACGTCTTTCTTAATTATTATGTTTTTTAATCTATCGTTCATCATTTTTGGAACCCTGAGGTGCCACCGTGAAGCTGGTGCGGTTTTCACCAGAAGGGGAAAGGACACGGGACGTAGAAGACACTCACGTTCTTCAGATAGATAGTGCTTGCTTTTCAGTTCAGCAGGTGAACTCAGAGCGGTGACGCTTAAGCGACCGTCGGCGTTTTGCGATCTAGACCTAGCTGTTCCATATTAGCCGCGTTGGCACCTCTGTGTAAAAACTCGTTTCTGGTTTAGAGAATGTAGCTGCACGTTGTTTCTTTATAGTTCTGCTCTCATTTATAAGGATACAGTTTTTTAACAGTAAAGTAACACACTTTATAAGGCGTTCTTTGATTAGGAGTACACACTGTGTATATCTACAGGGGTTAGACAATGAAACTGGAACACCTGTCATTTTAGTTGTATACGTTATTCCCAAGACCAATTGACGCTGTACTGGCCACAAAAGGAGGCCCTACACCATACTAATACATTATTGTGCTCTAAA
>JAOTRJ010000048.1:241384-253425 GCA_028564905.1 Leptodoras praelongus | reverse complement strand
AGTTAATACTTTGTAGTTCCTCCACAGGACATTTTGTCCATCAGGTATACACTGAAGTACCAGAAAAACTGGTATACTAGTTAATACTTTGTAGTTCCCCCATGGGACATTTTGTCTATCAGGTATACACTGAAGTACCAGAAAAACTGGTATACTAGTTAATACTTTGTAGTTCCCCCATGGGACATTTTGTCTATCAGGTATACACTGAAGTACCAGAAAAACTGGTATACTAGTTAATACTTTGTAGTTCCTCCACAGGACATTTTGTCCATCAGGTATACACTGAAGTACCAGAAAAACTGGTATACCAGTTGATACTTGGTAGTTCCTCCCAGGAACATTGCACAGTCCTCACGCTGATGTTTGTTGAGGCCCCAGCATTGAGTTCCGATGTTACCTGAGGCAGTGTTGCACGCCCATCACGTTCACCCAGAGTCGTAAGTTCGAGGGTTTGCCGGAACCTACGTGAAAACCTCAAGGTTTGCTCCTACATGAAAATCCAAACCTTGACAATCAGAAAATCATGATAACTTACTGTTCTCATGGCAGAAACAGCTCTAGAAGCTTCCACAGATGTCTATTGCTTTACATACACACTATTGGATGCAACTGATGACATCCATAGGTGGAGTTGCTATGTGTTTTGCATAGGCCATAGGTACCAGTTTTTCTGGTACTTCAGTGTAAGTAATAGGGACGTACGCTCTAAATGGCCCCTTGACAGATATACACGTACTGCACTACACAGAGTATAAAATAACGATGCCTACACCCTGTGTACATGTCGATGAAGTGGTCATTTAAGATTTATGATCCTCTTCTTTATATCAGTGCACTATATAGGGTATCAAATAGCACTGTGTCCGTTCTGTATCCTGTGTAGTGCCCTAAACTGTCGGTCCAGTAGATATCTGCAATTCAGCCTCGTTCTCTCTTTCTCTCACTTTACATTAACACACTGCAATAAGAATCCAAATCTCGGAATGTGGATATGTGAATAAACGCTACAGGAAGCACATACCATGTTTAAAAACCTTTTAATTGAATCCACAGCCCAGCTGAGAAAAGCCAGCTCAGCGTCCTCGCTCCTGCACAAACGTGCACCGCGATGCTAATCAGACTTAACCACAGGACCTCAAAGGCAATAAAATAAAAAATTATGAAAAGCGGGGCGATCAATAACGGGATTAAACCGGATGCAGGGGATTGATCGGCGTGAAACAATTAGAAATGATTTTTATCGAATATACATTTCCATCTCATTAGAGCCGTTTAGCAAAAACGGCATTTCAGAGCTCAGGCATTTGCATGAAGAGTTTATTTGCATTCGCTTTAATTTATTTAATTTGTTTCATTTATCATCTGCTGCCCAATCAGATCTCTCATCCTGATGACTGCGTAACGTAACTGTGATGTAAAATTAAATAAATGGATTTAATTACGCAAAGAAATTATTTAGATGCTCTGGAGTTATTAAGTTTTCACTTATTTTACTTAATATTTACTAAATATTTATTTATTTTTGGGTTATTTATTTTTTGCACTTTGACAGTTATTTGTAAAATAATTTAATATAAATCTTTTATATTTGCACTTTCTTTTTAGCTTTTTGTTTGCAGTTTTCTTTTTTTTGCTTAAAGGTATTTTGTTTATTTACTGACTGCATTTTTTTTTTTACTTTTTTTTACAGAATTAAAAAAAAATAGTTGCTCAGTTACAATTTGATTTATTTTCTTGTTATTATTTATTATTATTTTAGTTTTATTTTATTTATTTAGTTTTATTTTTTAATTTAGCTTTTACAGACATTTTTGTTTGCAGTTTTCAATTTTTTTAATTTATTTTTATTTATTTGTATTGTTTACACATTTTATAAAATTAACTTTTGCTATTTTTTTGTTCTTTTTTTTTTTACATAATTAAAAAAAATAGTTGCTCGGTTACAATTTGATTTATTTTCTTGTTTTTTTTAAAATTATATTTGATACAAAATTTTAATTCAATTTTTTTTACTTTAATTTTTACAGACATTTTTGTTTGCAGTTTTTTTGTCTAATGTTTTCATTTACAGATTTTTGTTTATTTGTATTTTTTACACATTTTATAAAATTTACTTTAGCTATTTTTTTGTTCTTTTTCTGTGCAGTTCCTCATTTATTGCCTTATTTTCTCTAAAGATTTCTTTTGTTTTATTATTTTTTTCTCCAAACATTTTAACCCAGAGTAGCGTTTCCGGTTAATTATTCTGATTTCCAGCTCAAATCCCCGAGCTGTGAGTTTATTCCTCATACAGTCGCTCACATGACGAGTGAAAACATGATAAATATGTTAAACTTGAATCCTAAAATGACACAAACAACAAAACAGGAACATGAAAGTGTGTATGAAGTGTATATGTAACACACACACACACACACACACACACACACACACACAGACCTTCTCCCTCGAATCATTAGCAATGTGTCCTTATTAGTCACATTTTCATTTCTGTCTATAAATCAACATTTCTCTCTTTTTTTTAATCTTGTCCACTAGGGTATTTCTTCAAACGTATATATATATATTTTTTCTTCTCTACACTCCTTAAAAAAATCCATCCGGCTGTTATTTAGTCATCTGTAATTACTGCGTTTCTTTCATCTGCCTCTGACTGATGTGTCTAAAAGAAATCCCGAGTCATTTAGTGGATTTTTTTTAAAGAGAAGGGACAAACATGTGCTAATAAGGCGTTCGCTTTTCACTGGGTAAACATGCGGCTGGTGTTTTACGCCCCTGGGACGTTCCTGTACTGTTCCTACATCCCTGACTCTCGGTACACTAATTTACTTCCTGTGTTTGACTGTATAGTTATCTGATTCACATCTTTAAACGCATTCCATCAAAGTGCTTCCTGTGTGTTTACCATCCTGAAGTTCTGCACTGATTGGTCTGTGGACTCATTTCACTCTAACAACATAAATCTACAATCACTCCCAATCTGGCAACCCTGTCAACACTCTTTACACCAAACCCAACAACATATCTGTATATGATGGAAAATGTACAATATGGCAACCCTCTCAATACCCAAGCACACAGTAAACCCCACTAATACCAGCTCAACCAGTGACTAACCAATCCAGTAAGGCAACCCTATCAGCACCCTATAAGAACAACACCATACAAATGCAATTAAAACATATATATGATGGTAAATATACAATCTGGCAACCCTGTTAAAACCCAATAAAACTATATTCCACTCTGATGAATTTAAAGAGCTTAAACATCCCCACCAGACAATAGGAGAACAAAAAATGGTCCTGATCAATGCTGGAAAAGACACAACCTGGCAACCACTGTCAATACCAAAGAAGAAAATCCAAGAACAAACCCCCCCTGACCAATTTCAAGATGTCTAATCTGGCAATCCCATCAACTCCCAATAACACAATCATAGTAACAAGATCAGAACATATCTACTGTATATGCAGGAAAACAAAAAATCTGGCAACCATATCCACACCCACAATAACACAATTTTCCACTCTAATAACTTCCTAATGAGCTTAAAATTTCCCCTTAATAACCAAAAAAACTACTAAGTAGTGCTTAAAAAACCAAAACCTGGCAACCATCAAAACCCAAGAACACAATTACACAATTTCAGACTGATATCGGGCAGTTCAACATGGCAACCCCATCAATGACACAATCATTGTAACAAGATCAGAACATATCTAAATGAGCTGGAAAATAAAACAACAACCTGGCAACCTGTCGCCATAACCTAAGAGTAACAGTAACACACCCCTGTCTGTTATCATGCAGTTCAACATGGCAACCCCATCAATGATGAACGAAACATATCTAAATGAGATGGAAAACAAACAATCTGGCAACCCGTTCTTACAATAATACAAATATTTCACTCTAATGACTTCTTAATAAACTTAAAATTTCCCCTTAATAAACAAGATAACCAAAAATCTACTAAACAATGCTTTAGAAAACACAACCTGGCAACCCGAAAAAGCTACTAAGCAGTGCTTCAAAAAGACAACCTGGCAACCCATTGCCATGAGCTGAGCGATATCAAACAGTCCAACATGGCACCCAAATTAATAACACAGTCATAATAACATGAGCAGAAGATATCAAAACGAGCTTGAAAATGAAAAATCTGGCAACCATATCAATACCCATAATAACACAACACTCCACTGTAACTACAACTTAATGAGATTAACATGCTCCCTTAATTAATAGGATAATAATAATACAACCTGGCAACCGGTGTCAACACCCACGGAAAACCTACCCAATACTAATCAATCAAATCTGGCAACCCGGTCAACTCAATAACACAATATCCCATGATGATAACATCCTACTGTATTAGAAAATATAAAAATGTCATTGAAATATACATATCTGGCAACCCTGCGCTAATATTAATCATAATAATAATAATAATAATAATGATAATAATGAGGAAGTAACGACAGACGTACGCGTCTTTTCGGAGGTTACGTAAAAGTTATGTGTGTGGGGGCGGAGCTTGAGTATCAAGTGTTCCAAATAAGGTGGTTAGCATTCCGCCGTGATGCAGGCAGCTAGCTAAAAGATAAAAGACTCTCATCACGCGGAGACTTTGGCTATCTGAGACTGGGTCTTTTTGACGTACTGCCATTTTTTTTCCGTTTAAGGAGCCGCTAAACGCTGGCCGCCGAAAGCCTGAGCACTTCATCCGCGGGCCAGATGGAGTGGAACGCTGCTCCCGCTAGCCTTCCAACCATAACATCTCTCCGTCTGGAGACTCCTCTGGCAGCCGCTCAAAGAAGACAGTCGGGGCGCAAACCGCCATTAATAACGCCGCTAATGTTGTTATTTAGCCCTCAGAAGATGTAATCAGTGTAATAATGAGTCTACGGTCTACAAACCGTCCGCGTAGCCAAACGCTAACTAATCGCAAACGCCATTTTTCTTCTCCTGCGGCTCAAATATCTTCACGGCCTCCTGGAACAGAAAAGCAAAGATTCCTGGTGTATTTCACCAAGCAACAAGGCAAAAAATCATCTAGCAAGCAATGCTAAACTAAAACGTGCTGTTGAAATGCTAGCATGAACTACTACTATTAACGTTAGCACAGTAGCAAACACTAACATCTTTTTTAAAGAGCAAATTAGCAACAGCGGCTTATGTTTATGCTATAATCATATTGCCAATAGCTGTCATAGAGCATTTATTTTTCCCGCCAAATTAGCTTGCTAAAGACACATAAAAACAGTTTCTCTCAGAGGCTATTTCAGCTAGTTAGCTAATAAGCTAGACATTAGCGAAGACGTTAGCGAAGCCAGGAGCACATTTCTGCTATTAGATTAGCTTAGACGTTAGCAGATGAGTAACAAGTTTTGAAAAAGACTTTTTTTTTTTTGCTAACGCAAATTAGCAGCAAATTGGCTTCCAGGAGCTAGTAGATTAATTTGCTAATCGCTAATGAAAATATTTGGCTGAAAGTCTCCACAGAAATGATGAGAGCAGATTAGCGACTCGGGGGAAGAACGCTAGGCGCAGGCATGAGGAACGTCAGGAGCAGAGGTGTTTGCTAATGGGAAATCAGCGCCAGCTGTTGGATTAGCTTGCTAACACATTAGCCCAAGTCATTTCTCTACAGAACACACACCACGACTAAGCTAATGAGCTAATAAGGTAGACGTTGGCAGATTAGCGAGTGCTAGCGTGATTTTTCTTCCCTTTCTAGCAGGAATGTGTGTGTACTCTGATCCCAGGAGGGTCCGGAGCTTTTATGTTTTTCCCGTTAGCTGTAAGCGGAGTTTCTCATCATGTCGCTTGTGGTCAGAATTATACGATGATTCTGGAGCAGCTAGCGGCGGTTTACTCTCACAGCGCCGCGTTTACGCCGTTAGCTCTCAGAGCGTAATGGAGTTCAGTGACACGATAAACGGTTTATAAAGCTCTGACTGAGTGTGTGTGTGAGTGTGTGTGTGTGTGTGTGTGTGTGAATGACTGTGTGTGTGTGTGTGTGTGTGTGTGTGTGTGTGTGTGTGTGCACATTTGTCCATAGTTACTGTTTTGTGTGTTAGATTTATGACTGTAATTGTTTGGGGTGTTTCTACAGAACAGTGGGCGGAGTTCATGCTAATAGATTCATTGATTAATTTATCGGTTTAAGACAGAATTATAGAGTTTATCGAATTTCTGCTTCATTGTCTTAAAATAATGTTACCACAGTCTCGCCGTTTCTGTCACAAACACACACTCTGTACACACTAACACTACACACTCATTAATACTCATTACACACTCATTAATACTCACTACACACTCATTAATACTCATTACACACTTATTAATACATTAATACTCACTACACACTCATTAATACTCACTACACACTCATTAATACATTAATACTCACTACACACTCATTAATACTCATTACACACTCATTAATATTCATTACACACTCATTAATATTCATTACACACTCGTTAATATTCAGACTATCCTCATTACCATGATGTCCAGTTGTGGAAAAAGACAATCAACAATCAATATTATTATCAATATGATCGTGATCCTTTATACCGAATCTTTTTAAAGAAATGAAGCAGGTTAAGAATTCATCTGCACCTGGTTATGCAGGGTTTTATATTTAATATATATTTTATAATGAACTAATTAATCAATTGTAGAAATGTTACCTGCGAACGAATAATTGGAATGTTTTAAAAAATATGAAGTTAATATTGTAAATATGGCCTGAATCCTGAAGTTACAGACGTGTCGGAGTACTGAGCGCTCATTTGTTCCCAGTGTTTAATTAAACATGAAGTTAGTTTGTTTAGAGATGTCATGACGATATTCGTGATATCGTACCGTGATAACACTTCATCGTATCGCACACGTCTAAAGCAGTGCTAACGAGTTACTGAATACGAATCAGCGCTGTAACTGATGACATCTACAGTTCTACGTCTACAGTTCTACATCTACAGTTCTACGTCTACAGTTCTACATCTACAGTTCTACATCTACAGTTCTACGTCTACAGTTCTACGTCTACAGTTCTACGTCTACAGTTCTACGTCTACAGTTCTACATCTACAGTTCTACATCTACAGTTCTACGTCTACAGTTCTACATCTACAGTTCTACATCTACAGTTCTACGTCTACAGTTCTACGTCTACAGTTCTACGTCTACAGTTCTATAGAACTCCATCGTAACGTCGCGTCACGCGGCTGTACGGCTGAGAGCTGCAGCCGGGGTTAAAGAAGCGAGAGAAAGCAGGAACCTGGTCGAAGTAGATGGTCATGGACTTGTTGCTCATCTCGGATGGTTCATGGTTCGTCCCCCTGACAGCCGAGAATGCCACTTTCGCCCCTGGAGCTCGTACCGAGATCCCGAATGAGGAGGTGACGCCCCCATCTGAGGACGGGTTGGAGTCACACACCACCAGACATTTCCCTTCCAGGACCACAGGCTCCGTGTCATTGTGCGTCTGAGAGCGAGACACTGAGTGGGAGAGCAGCAAAGCGCAGGAGAGGAGAGAAACAGCTGGAGAGCCCATCTTCTTACCCGGGAGGAGGAACTGGAGAGGAACCAACGAGGAACCAGAGAGAAAAATGTAAATGAGCATTACGGGATGAGGAGAAGAGAAAAAAGCACCTGGCTCGCCTCACTCATCACCGACCTACCACTCTCTCTCTCTCTCTCTCTCTCTCTCTCTCTAACTCTCAGTTACACACTCTCTCTCTCTCTCTCTCTCTTTCCCACTCATTCTCACTTATGCTCTGTTTCTCTCTGTGGGTCTCTTTTCTCTCCTGTATCTCTCTCTCTTTGCCTCTGCTTCTCTTCTGCATCTCTCTCTCTCCCTTTATCTCAGTCTCCCTCCCTCCCTCTCCTTCTCCTGTCCTGTCCCTCCTTTACTTCTCTCTAAACACCTCTATGAAGTATTGAATGTAAGGCTGAGTTGAAGTGAAATTTAAGGTGTTGTAGCTCCCCCTGCTGGTGAATGAATGTTATGTGTGTGTGTGTGTGTGTGTGTGTGTGTGTAAATGAGCATTCCGGGATGAGGAGAGGAGTAAAAAGGCTAACCCCTCACCAGTTTGGTCATGAAAAATGACACATCCCTGTTCCTGCCCTGATTCCCAGTGGGCATTAAGGAGGTGACGACAAACACAGAGGTGCACTTCCTTTCATTTCATTATACTCCACAGCTGAGATCTTAGCATTTTAGCGTGTCGCTCTGGATGGCCTTTCCGTCACATCATGTACAGATGTACACCACCTTTGTGTGACTATTGACTCCAGTCTGTCAGGAGAAGTGTAGTATCTGAGCTTCAGTGTTCGTTAGAGATACACAGAAGGTCCTGTAGGCTCTATGGGTTAGATGGAGAAGAGGTCTTCTGGTCCTGTGTTTCCTGAGTCTGGGGCCTCTTGGTTAATTACATGTAAGGCCCATATGGTTGTGATTATGAACAAAGGAGAATCTATACATTGAGGGCGTTCCACGTCCTTTTCTCAGTGTATAAACCCAACGTCCACCCCGTATTCAGAGTGTGAATCTGGCTTCGACGCGCTCTCCAGGCGCTCAGAAGAAGTCGGTGTCAGCAGAGATTCTTTACTTCAACTTCTTTGCATCATCACTGCACAAGAGACACCACAGAAGCTCATGTAAAAATATTAGTAGGACAGCCTTGTTTCATTTCTGATGTGTCACTCAGATAAACAGTGTAATGTCCGCGCATGGTGCAGGAATAAACGATCTTTTGTCGTTACCTCAAGGGTGAATTATAGTAATGCTGTTGTGTCTGGATGTTCCAGCAGGAGCATCAACAAGCTCATATTACTTCAGAACGCAGCAGCCAGAGTATATATAAATATAAAGCACTGCTGTTGACCTATAAAGCACTGAATGCTGTCATGTGACAGTACCTGTGTGAGCTTCTAGTCTTCTGGTCCACCATGCCTACATCCATCATAAGGTGCAGGCTGTTTGTTGTTACCTTGAATCATGAAGGCTACAGTAGAGGTCAGAGCTTTCTCTAACCAAACCCCAAGGTTCTAAGGTTATGGAACAGGATTGTAATTAGTGCTTGGGACTCAGACCCAGTCTCCCTGTTTAAGTCTAGCCTGAAAACCTATTGATTCAGTCCCACACTTTGTTCCTAGCTTTCGTTCTTTGGTAAATGTGCAGAATACAGTGAAAGTGAAAGGAAGGGAATATTTCATGTTCTGTTGTACATTGAGAACAAAAGGCTCAGATCTCAGGTTTAGAGCGTGAGAGGACAAAACTAAGTGCATCCCTGTGTTAGTCTTCACCTCCCGGACGCATGCAGTGAATTTGCCAAAAATCGGAGACGGCTGAATTTTTCCCCTAAAAAAACGTAAGGGGTTAGCCTTGGTGTTTTTCTGGAGGAAAAATGTCACGTTCTCAGAGTTTGCCCAAATTCACAGCGAGCCTTAAGGAGGAGGAGACGAACACAGGGCTGCACTTACTTTTGTCCTAGCCCACAGCACAGCGGAGATCTGACAGCTTGAATGTGTCTGAACTCTACATGTACCCAATGGGAGCCGACTTACATTTTAACACCTGGAAACATCTGTTAAGTCTTGACTTATTCTGTCTGTTACAGCTGATAAAACAAAAACTGTACACCTTTTCACCTTACAGAGGAGCTGCACAACGCAAACGGGGCGTCCTGAAGAGGTTACCTCCTCACCTTTGAGTACTGCAAAGCGCCGAAAATGGAAATTCTGTCCACAAATGTTAAATGGGAGATGAAATGTTTCCTTAAAGAATACGTGTAAGTTGTGTGTAACAATTCTAAATGTGCATGCCACTTAAAGGTATATTGGACATGTAGCTACAGCCACCTCCTCTTCCTTCTCCGGCAGTGACCCGCCCTCCTCCATCTCCTCCTACAGCAGTGTCGCACGGCCAAACTAAGTGTGTCCTCGTGTTGGGCTTCACCTTGTAACGAATCTGAGAATTTCAGTTAAAAATGTGAGAATGCTGCAATTTACCTCCATAAAACAAAGGCTAACCCCTCACCAGTTTGGTCATGAAAAATGACACATCCCTGTTCCTGCCCTGATTCCCAGTGGGCATTAAGGAGGTGACGACAAACACAGAGGTGCACTTCCTTTCATTTCATTATACTCCACAGCTGAGATCTTAGCATTTTAGCGTGTCGCTCTGGATGGCCTTTCCGTCACATCATGTACAGATGTACACCACCTTTGTGTGACTATTGACTCCAGTCTGTCAGGAGAAGTGTAGTATCTGAGCTTCAGTGTTCGTTAGAGATACACAGAAGGTCCTGTAGGCTCTATGGGTTAGATGGAGAAGAGGTCTTCTGGTCCTGTGTTTCCTGAGTCTGGGGCCTCTTGGTTAATTACATGTAAGGCCCATATGGTTGTGATTATGAACAAAGGAGAATCTATACATTGAGGGCGTTCCACGTCCTTTTCTCAGTGTATAAACCCAACGTCCACCCCGTATTCAGAGTGTGAATCTGGCTTCGACGCGCTCTCCAGGCGCTCAGAAGAAGTCGGTGTCAGCAGAGATTCTTTACTTCAACTTCTTTGCATCATCACTGCACAAGAGACACCACAGAAGCTCATGTAAAAATATTAGTAGGACAGCCTTGTTTCATTTCTGATGTGTCACTCAGATAAACAGTGTAATGTCCGCGCATGGTGCAGGAATAAACGATCTTTTGTCGTTACCTCAAGGGTGAATTATAGTAATGCTGTTGTGTCTGGATGTTCCAGCAGGAGCATCAACAAGCTCATATTACTTCAGAACGCAGCAGCCAGAGTATATATAAATATAAAGCACTGCTGTTGACCTATAAAGCACTGAATGCTGTCATGTGACAGTACCTGTGTGAGCTTCTAGTCTTCTGGTCCACCATGCCTACATCCATCATAAGGTGCAGGCTGTTTGTTGTTACCTTGAATCATGAAGGCTACAGTAGAGGTCAGAGCTTTCTCTAACCAAACCCCAAGGTTCTAAGGTTATGGAACAGGATTGTAATTAGTGCTTGGGACTCAGACCCAGTCTCCCTGTTTAAGTCTAGCCTGAAAACCTATTGATTCAGTCCCACACTTTGTTCCTAGCTTTCGTTCTTTGGTAAATGTGCAGAATACAGTGAAAGTGAAAGGAAGGGAATATTTCATGTTCTGTTGTACATTGAGAACAAAAGGCTCAGATCTCAGGTTTAGAGCGTGAGAGGACAAAACTAAGTGCATCCCTGTGTTAGTCTTCACCTCCCGGACGCATGCAGTGAATTTGCCAAAAATCGGAGACGGCTGAATTTTTCCCCTAAAAAAACGTAAGGGGTTAGCCTTGGTGTTTTTCTGGAGGAAAAATGTCACGTTCTCAGAGTTTGCCCAAATTCACAGCGAGCCTTAAGGAGGAGGAGACGAACACAGGGCTGCACTTACTTTTGTCCTAGCCCACAGCACAGCGGAGATCTGACAGCTTGAATGTGTCTGAACTCTACATGTACCCAATGGGAGCCGACTTACATTTTAACACCTGGAAACATCTGTTAAGTCTTGACTTATTCTGTCTGTTACAGCTGATAAAACAAAAACTGTACACCTTTTCACCTTACAGAGGAGCTGCACAACGCAAACGGGGCGTCCTGAAGAGGTTACCTCCTCACCTCCTACATTAGCCACACTGCACTGGCTCCCTGTACATTTTGCAGTAATTCTAAATACAATACACGTTGCTCATATGTCAAATGTATTATTTAAATTTTATTTCTATAAAATATATATATATATAGTTTTTCAATAAAGAATAAGTGAAACTTGTTTAGCAAGAAAGTTTGATCATATTAATGATTATTTTAACTCCCTGTGAATGAGCCGTTAGTCCAGAAATACTAAAGTATAAGGTTTGGCTCGGCTTCTGATCAAAATAATCAAGTCTCTTAAGGGCGGCACGGTGGCGCAGTGGATAGCGCTGTCGCCTCACAGCAAGAAGGACCCGGGTTCGATCCCCGGGTGGG
>JAOTRJ010000045.1:23422382-23437931 GCA_028564905.1 Leptodoras praelongus | reverse complement strand
ACCTGATAACTCTATGTCATGTACCTTTACGGCTGTTTTAAAACATTTTACGGTCTTTAATTTTAGCCAGGAATGTCCTGCAAATCATAATCAATTGCTAACAAAATTTATAGAGATGACAAGTGAAATCATGAAAAGCAGCTGCTTTTGTTATGCTTGTCTATTAGCCTAGTGACGGACAGCTGTAACGTTCAGCAGGATTTACAAACAGTCTCGCAATGATGACATTTTCTGGCTACGGCACAGTCAGACAATCCGACACAGTCGGTTAGTTTGTGCTTCGTTGCTGCCTGGGATGCACCGAGATGCACTTGTGTTCACATTACAAATGTTATATGTGACAAGTGCGTACGCTCCAGACTACCTCTGAATGCGGTTTGAGAGATTTGACCGCAAGGCATTGCCGTACTTATTGCTACCCACTTGTGATCTGATCACCCAGGATGCATGTTCATGCCAGGTTTGAATGGGGCCAGGTATCATGCTTTCATGCAGGTGAGGACAAGCAATTGGGGGAAACGTCCTAGGAGTGAGGCAATTAAAAATGCTTGTAATATTCCATGAAAAAACACGAGTTATCTAGAAGTATTTTCAGTCCACCTTTTGTTTGTGAGAGGCAATTTGACTCCCTCTTTCCTGTATACATAAAAAGACTGGAAAAAATAACTGTTTATTTTACTAAGTCAACATTCTGAAAGTTGAGTGTAATTTATTAAAGTTGAAAAAAATATAGAGGAAGAAAAAGCTAAAAAAAAAAAGAATAAAAAAAAGTGAGAAACCATCCACGGGCCCCATTTGGGTTAGACCTCCAGAGTAGACCTAGTGTTAGGAATTCTGTTGTTTATATAAACTGTAATCTTTTCCATTCCGAGTCAGGGGTTGGAAGGGGTGGCTCCTTCTGCGAGGGGCCGCTGAGCTTGTTCTGGTGTTTATTCAGTGTCCCACCGCCAGGAGATGTTTACAGGACCGTATTTATGCTACTCCCCAGCTAGAGGGCCTGCTTACTCGTGCTGTCTCTCCTCCACCCTTTCTCTCTCCCTACGTCTAAACAGGACCTCCCAGTGTGAATGCCCCAATGCTGGCACACTGCAAATGGTTTGCTCCAACTACACCACCCCCACCCCCTTCCCCAACTCATTCTACTTTACCACTGTCCTAAAAGGAACCCCCTTTCCCAAACAACCAGACTACACTGTTCTTCCTCCTCTCCACCTCCTCTTTATATAGCTTTGTCTCAATCTTTAGGGTAAAGAGGAAAAAAGGAAAAAAAAATTCCTTTCACCATCTGACTTCATTCAAACTCTTGGAGAATGTCTGAATAGTTGTGGTGCCAAGAAGCCACCCTGGGGGTATTTAGATTTTTTTCAATGTACTTCTTCTCTGTTCTACTCTCTTCTCTAACTAAGCCATTTTTATGTTGTGGGTCTGTTTGAGGCTGCTCTCAAGGTTGTGGTCAGGATCCAGCAGAGCCCAGATTCAGCAGAAAAACACTGCTATTTGCTCTTTTGGGAGCCAGACATTTAAAGGAGACAGGGAAAATAGCAGGTCAAAGGCAGTGCTTGAAGGCTTTTTGAATTTTGCTCGAGGCATTCCTGACCAGTTGAACCCTCTGATGGACTGGGCAAACATCCCTCTTATGTGGTGGCCTCTTTAACGGACCGAAGCTCTCAACCAGATGATTGGACATTTGATATACTCCCCAAGAAAAGGCTTGAGAATGTGTGTGTCACCTCCCAGTGGGTATTTACATGTTTACGAGCAGCTGTTGCACACCCTTGATGTTTATAACATTTGTTTTTGTGATGAAGCTAAGGCACTGGTTAAGGGTAGCCTATATTTCTAGAGGAAGAGTGGCAAGGCCAGGTGAGGACCCACCTGCACAGTTGTCCCTCCTGCACTAAGCTTGAACAGCAATACAACATCTGTTTCTTTGCCTAATGACAAAAATACCTAAAACTCTTAGCTTACATGAAAACTCGAACTTATAATAGAAACCTTCCCAACCCTGAACAGTTCTCAGCATATTTGACTAAGTGCGCCAAAAAATTTCACAAGCTTAAGGCAGGGATTTTATAGTCATTAGTGTGTAAAGACTGTCAATCTTACCTCATAATGAAGTCAAACTCAGAGCCAGCCAGCATGAGCACTCCAAGTAGTGTAGAGATGGCACCATCCATCACAGGTGCAAACATGTGCTCTAGAGCCACACTTGTGCGTGTGTTTCTGTCCCCAATGGCAGTCAGGAAGCCCTGCAGAGAAAGGGAGTGAAACAGCTAAGAGCCACTGCCTTAATTAAGAAATGAAACTGATCATTGTAAAATTGCTAACAATGCCTCCCTTACCAGTGCAACATGCACAGTGAACTCCACTCCAATGCCAACAGAGGCAATAAGGATAACCACAGGAATGGCACTTAACTTGATACCAATCAGGCCCATAATGCCAAACAGCTCTACTGTCATCATAGCCAAGATAAAAACCTGAGGAAGAAATTAAGACAGAGTCTTATTAAATGTGCAGCATACCAACAATCTTGAGCAGTCCTATGTTGAGCAAAAGGTCCCACCACCTTGTATGGAATGTTTCCCAGTCATTAAACTTACACCCACCCCCACTTCCACATCACCCCCACCTAAAACTGCCCCATCCCAAATCCAGCACTGATTGATGGGTTTAGCAGACCAAGGTCACAAATGGGCAGATCTGTTCAGTCCCCAAATATCTAAACAAAGGCAGTTTGAGGTAAAAGATTTAGGAGAGCTTTGTCACTCCTTTGCATTTCTTAAAAAAAACCTTTTGTTTTGTTTGTGTGTCAGATCCCTCTGGGCAACCTGGCTTCCTCAGAGAAGTCTCGCACTCCTGGGTGACAATGTTTTTTGCGTATGAGCTTACTGATCCCCATTGGTTAGTGTCGCTCTAACTGACAGTGTAGAGAGTAAATTTCATACACCCTTCTCAGAAAACATGGCAGTTATGCTCTCTTGGACTCCTGGCCATGGATAACCATCACTGCTGAGATTTAAAGTCACCCTCTGCTAAAATTCTAAGCTAATAAAGCGCCTACATTGGAAGTAAACATAAGTAGGCAGTGGACTTACAATAATGCCTGCTGTCCAGGGGTTGAGAAGAAGGATGGCACACACGAGGAAGGTGCAGGCCAGCACCACACTGACAGACAGCAGGAACCAGTGGCGCAAGCCGATGTACTGCTCCCAGAAAAGGAACGGATATCCATTGGGGTAGTTTGGGATGCCCTTGCGCATAAATTCTTCACAGATAGAGCGCACACTCTCAATGGCCTCAATGAAGTCTGAAGCCTGCCGGAGACCATTCAGGTAGAAGGGGAACTGGGCAAACTCCAGAGGTTCAGCAGCTGGGACTGGGAGAAAAAGACAGGGCATTAAGACACATAATCTGTGCACAGACATACAGTAGAATGGTTCCTCCAGTTAAAGCTAAATGAGAATGAGTATAAGGTGGACACTTACTACGTAGGTTCTCTCCAGTGGTATCATATTTGTCGTGGATCCACTCATGAGGGTGGGGATAGAAATTGGCCTGCGATGCAGCGTAGCCTAGCGGATCATTACTGACCCACACAGTCAGGTAGATGTAGAAGACCTCTTGGGGGATCAGACCATCGTTATCTACCAGGCGACGAGATGTCAGCTATGAGGGAAAACAAGTCTGAATGAATATTGGCTTCTTCTGCTTACCTGAGATATAAGACATGCGCTTAAACAATCAAACACTGAAAATCACATTTGCATGTACCTGGCTGTAATTGAATGGCTCTTTCTTAGAGCCGGTCTGAATGAGGAGTTTGTAAGCTAATGCTCCATCCTCAGTACCATTGCGGTAACTATCAGAGGTAATCCTGCCTGCTTCCCAGTCAGCATCAAATGCAGCTTGGAGTCCTATTAAAAAGAAAGTGTTATGTTAGCCAGCATACAAACCACAACTGATATTTGTCCAACACCAGCTTAGATGATTAAACAGGAACTTGAAACTCTGAACAGAGGGACTTTCTTAAGAGAGTTCATTATATGAGTTCATACCAATCAATACACACAGACATGTAAAATAAAATTCCTCTTCCTCCACTCCCCAAATTGAGGAGTGTGTGGGAGCTGAATAAACCAACCAGCGAGAGCCTTTCTTTCCCTTTAATTTAAAAGTCTGGCAACAGCTGAAAAACAGTTTCCTCAACCATTCTTTAATTATAGAGATCTCCACATAAAAAAGGAAATGGCATAGGGGACAGACCATGGAGAGAGAAAGACCCTTTGATCTGCCTTCAGTTTCCACTGCCTTTCAAAATAAATTGTATTCTTTTCACTCTAAACCAGGTTCTCCTTCCAGTTCATTCTGCCTTTTCTAGTCTAAGTCCAGGTGGAGAGGTCACAAGCAGGCAGAGATAACCTCTGACCCTATCTGATCTTCCTCCCTTAGGCCAAAGTGGGAGGGGAAAAATGATAGACAGGCTTGAACTCTCACTGAACTCTTTCCCTTACCTGTGGTCTAGCAGAATTTCCCTTTCCTATGAGCTGAAATACCCAGTCCAAAACTGGATCATTAAGTAATAAATACTGTCTCGCTTATGGAAACACACATGTTAAGGACATAAAATGTTCATTATCTTTTCCCACCACAAAGCCTTTTCTGTCTGTGCCCAAATGATACAAGCAATGAGATGAGTTCTTACCTCTGAGCCAGTCATGGAAGTAGTGGAGCCACATGCGGGGTAGTTTTTGATTACTGTCTCTAACGATGTACTTGACTGAGTTGAAGGCATTGTGAAGCTGCAGGAGCTCACGCTGAGAGCGGGCATAGTCAAAGCCATCCATTGTGACCAAGTACATGTTGTAGAAAGAGAAGTACTTGAACTGGGCTGAAATGAAATCGTACTCCTTTGTGTCCCTGGGTACAATGTCTGTCAAGTAGAGGCCATCGTGGACCATGGTGGTACCATAGAGGCTAAGGCTTAGCAGTGCCACAAAGACCACCACCACCACTGTCTTCGTCTCAGGCTTAAGCAGCAGCGGCGCATACTTCTCTCGGGCAAAGCGGGGCAGGTTCCATTGCAAGAAGGGCAGAGGCACGCACTCACGTCCTAGTTGAGGCTCCTCTGATTGGGCTAGCAGGTCCCGGGTGGAGCTGGAGGGCATGAATAGCTGGGAGCCATAAGGGTCAGCAGCTGGTCTGGGTTCTGGAGATGACAGCACCACAGAGGGAGGGCTGGTGGAGATCTGAGATGTTGGCGGCAGAATGGTGACAATGTGCTGTCCGGCGGCATCACACTGGGTGAAAGCCTGCACCGTGGTGGTGATGTGGGTGCTGGTGGTGATTGTGGAACCAGCAAAAGTAGGGGTGGCTGGGCCATGAGGGTGAGCGTGGCTATCGCTGGCATCAGAATACTCCTGACTCTGGATCTGGATTACTCGAGAGGAACATGGGCTGTGCAGAGGTGGACACAAAAACAACATTGACGTGTGACCCTTTCAGATTTAACATTAAGTTAAAAAACATAACTGTAATGACTGACTGACTTGAACCAGGTTAGTATTAACCAGGCTTTTCTGACATATAGTGCATTCTTTGATGGCTACCTGTAGAAGCAACAGAGGATGTCCAGTCTTTTGTCCTTGCGTCTATGCAAATCCAGACTCAGAATTGCAGGGAAGATGAGCAGGACCATAGCGAAATTAAATACCACCACAACAGCAGCCTGGAAACAAGTACAAGAGCGATTAAAAGAAAGGCACAAAGCTTTCATTTACAACACCCAACTCAACAGCCACTGTCTCAACTTGACAAAAAAATATACTCTTTGCATTCAAGCTCCCTTACTGTTTTAGTGCCTTGAGACTGAATCCTGGAAAGTAAAATATGCATCCTAAATCAAACAGCTCTTCCCCCTCCTTCCTTCTTCTCCACCAAACATAGTCGAGGAGCTAGTGAAAGGGGACTCCCAAGAATACGACTAGCCAGAGCAGTACTACCACCACCCCCACATCCCCCCAGTACACACAGCATACACACACACACACACACACCCTGCCTGCCTGGGGCAGACAATATACTCCATATCACTAAAGAGCAGGACCACCCAGTGCTCGCTTGGAGAGATCAGAGAAATGTGGGTTGACAGCTTGGTGATATACTGAGTATTCACTCATCCTATTACGCTCTCTTCTCCATCTCTCTCCCTGACTCTGTAGAAGAATCTGAGAGCCAGGCTTCGATTTTAGGTAGACAGAGGGGGAGCAGCCATAAACTTGGGGACAGAGAAAGAGGGATGGCAAAAACTTAACAACAGCCATCCCTTGCTTATTATGCATACCCTTCATTGACCTTTTCAGAGTGCTACTGTTGCTGCCAGCCTACCGAACAACCATCACACAGTGCAGATGTTTCTGGGTCTCTCACTCACAGATTCATGCACACTCACAGTCCTAGCCGTACCTGCAACGAGAAAGCCCGGAGAGCAGGAATGGGCACTAAGGCTGCCATGAAGAAGGCGATCATGTTGTTAATAGAGGTGAGAGCCACACTTGTGCCAGTCCTTCGCAGACAGTCGCCAGTCCTTTCCTACGCACATACACACATATGCACAGAAAAAGAGGGAGCAAAAAGCCCAGAGTAAACACACAATTTATGCTCAGCAGCAGAACTAAACATATATTTTTCAGATATTTTTGAGTCAGTGACACAGCAGGGCTGTGGTTAGAGTATAAGGGAGCCTCGTGCCTTGAAGGGGATGTTCGAGCCAGTTTCAGTGAAAGAATGAGCCAGAAGGAACATGTCATCCACTCCAATGCCCAGCGCCAGAAACGGCAGCACCTGTAAAGTATTACATCATTCTGTCTTAGAATCTGTACAAAAAAACAGTTATGAGAATCAGTGCTAAGCACGTTCAGGGATGTGTACCTGTGTAGTGGCGGCGTTGAAAGACAACCCCAGCAGAGAGCATAACCCTAAACCTGCAGCTACAGACAGAGCCACCAGCAGCACTCCAGCCAGCCCCACTGCCCCCTGACTCTTAGCACAGTCCCAGCGGAGCATGGTCACACATGCATAGGCCAGCTATACCCACATAAACACACAAGGAAAGAAACACTGGGTTATACATCAGAGTCACATCAGCATTTTTGGTAACATAGTGGTTGTAACTATGACTTTACCATGAGCAGGTAGCCTCCTGCTACCCTGATGACACTGACGTCGGAGAAGGACTTCATAATGTCATTGAGAGTAGTTGTAGAAAAAGCATGGACGTTAGAGGAGGAGTTCTGGGGAATGCTTCCATGGACCACCTATCAAGAGATCACAAATGATCAGAAGGTACTACTAACCAAGCAGATAAGAAAATGTTACTATTGGTATGTTACTGTAATACAGATGTTTATATATATAGTATAATCTCCATTCACTTACATAGTGTAATTACATTATTTTAAAAATAGCAGCTCACCTAATATTTTAAATGCTTAGAACACATTAGCAACATAATGTGAGCCTGCAGGAAGTTTGATAAGCATAGAGTAATGAGCACAGATGCCAGGGTCAGGGGTCAGATGGATCAGATGAGATTACCCTTCAGGCTACTCCCATCAGTTCTATGAAGAGCCAACAACCTGAAGGGGAACTAAATACGCCAGTGCCCTGCCCCCTTACTTGCAACTCCCCTTCCTTATTTTGCTCACTATTTCTCTCACTTTAACACTATTCCCTTATTCACTCAGTCTGCTAGGTGTCAGTTATCTCAAAAATGGCTTGGACTCCGTTTACATGGCTGAGATTTGATGGAATTCAGGCAAACATTGAATATACATTTGTGAAGTCCTCCATTATTCCCCCCTCACCTGAGATCCACCCCTGCCCTGACCTCTATGGCAGGTAAATCCAGAGGCTAAGACATGCTCATCTATTATTTGCAGGCACTGGGTCAGAAAAATACCTCGACAAACTTTCTCTGCCAGGACTCCAGGATGGCAGTCGCCTTATCCTCATTCCAGTTGATGTCGTGGATCTCATAGTCATCCTTATAGTGTTCATATAGCTGCTTGGGGCTCATGAGGAGAAACATGGTCTGCAAAGCCTCTGCACTGCAAGAGGAAAAAGAAGCGGTGGGTGAGCCATACAAAGCTTTTTATTTATACAAATGAAGTTACATGAATAACCATAGAAACAGCAAGACTGTAAATAGTAAGTTGGACATGTTTCTGTTATGTTCTCTGTATCTTCTCTATTACCTCGTATGTCCATTATTAAAGAGATGTTACCTTTTGCCTGCAATACTGTTTTGATTAGAGTTTATAAATATGCTCATTAAATGTTCTGCACTATGCCGGATTCAGATTTGGAAACACAGCCCTCTCAAGCAAGGGGTTCTCAGAAATCAAGAGGGACTCGGGTCTGTGTGCATAGCCTGCCTCTCTCACCTCTGCAAAAAACCCTGTGAGTTCTTTGACCGTTCCCCCAGGATCAGCTCTTCCTGCCAGTGCATGAACTTCTTCGAGAAACCGTGGCAGCCACCCTGTAGTTCCGCAGCAATATTGGGACTCTGGACAGGATAGCAACGAATTTAATTTAAAGACCTAAAATTTACATGGCATTCATGGCAATGTGGCATGGCAATTATTCCTCATAAATGGTCACCTGCTGCAGCTCCTTGTTGGGGGCACTGAGTGGGCAGTCTGGGTCTTTGGGATCAAGACAGGGCCGGTTCATGTAGGCATGGCCAACTTGAGCCTTGTCCAGCATCTCCTTGAATCCTTCTAACGAGGCAAACTGACTTAACTCTTCCATGAGCTTTAGAGGGTCCAGATTCATCCACTGAATGTCAGGCATCCCCCTGGAGAGGACAAACAACATGCATGGCATGTATCAATGACTGCTTTCTCATCATCACCATTCACTATCACCTGGTCTCTAGGCTAGACAACACTAGATTCTTGGTGATTTCATTTGGGCCACAGCCACAGCATAAAGTAGCGTTTATTATCCTATTACACGGCTAGGGCATAAAGCACTGACAGGCCATGGACTCCAGTATCTTAACGCCTGAGTCATAACAATTACCTCTGCTCCCCAAACATCTTGATAAGGTGCCAGAAGCAGAGGCAGTGGGTCGAGCTCTCCACTAACCCATTATATAGCTCAAAACTGGTGCTTGCCGGGCCTCTGGGTAAAGAGTCTAATCCACAGCCTCCCACTCAATACCAAAGAGCCACACTCAAATAAAGTGAAAGCTCTACGCTGTATTGAGATGTCTGAAGGCTATATTTTAAAGGGCCATGTTTAGTGAATAATGAAGCGTCTCATAATGACTACCAGGACAAATTGTGCCAAAAAAAATTTTTTTTTTCAGTTAATCTTATCATTTACACAGTGTCAAGTGTTTAAAAGCTGTCAAGACGAAGCAAGTGAGAATTAGTGGGAGAAAGTAATATTCTCAGCCTAGCCTTTCTTCTGTTTATATCCATTAAAATGATGCAAGCTCAGGTTGATATATGCACTAAGGAGAGTAGGGGGTCTTTCAGAGTGGCCAGTGCTGGCTGCAGAAGGGAGAGAGAGGGAATAGTGTCCTAACATTGGGCCCAGTCTCCCAATAACTCATGAGGAGTAGGTTCAAATAAAGCTGTGCCTCTCCCATTCCCACATACCAAGCGCCTTTGCTCCTGCCTGCAAAGAGAGCCTCCTTTATCTCCTATTTTTTGCTTGAGTGAACTGGCCTAGGTCCTTTTGTTTTTCCATAGATTGCTGCTCTTTGTTCTGTCAAGTTTTTCCTCTCTCTCTCTCACTCTCTCTCTCTCTCCATCTCTCTCTCTCTGTTCACAATTCTGCTTTTTAAAAACCCTCAAATTTACTGAAGTGAAAGCAAGAAAAGACATTAGATTCACCCCTAGCTCCATGCACACATGGTGAAAGACAGAGGAAAAGAGAAAAAAAATGTTTGTTTGGTAAAGAAAAAAAAAAAAAAACGTTAAGCCCTAAAATTTAGAGGCAGTGGTTGGAGCTCTGAAATTTGCAGTGGCCTGTTGAATGAACTTAAGATAGCAAAAACACATGTCCATTTATTGCATGTATATCAGTGCATAATATAATTTTAAAAAATGTTATTCCTAAAGCTATAGATATCAATAAAACCGATAAAAACAAATGCACCATCTTCCTGTCCAGCCATTATGTGGAACATTCTGATAACTTGAAGGAATAGGTGCATAGATCAAAGTTTGCTGTAAATTTCTCACATGCTTCTCTCTTTCTTTCTCTGGGCCCAAGACTTGAATAATGCCCATTTTATTTGTTGGACAACTTACAGCTCAGAACTCGAGCAATTACCATGAGAATGCACAGTGTTACCCAGTGCTGACAAAGCTGGGGCCCCCTCACTGATGGACACTCAGTCGTAAACCGAGAGAATGCTTACCATTGTTTGACCAAAAGCATACCCCCCTCCACCCGCCTGGACACCCACCCCCGCCTCCTACCCACCCAGCAGCAGCCATCTCTTCTGTTCCCCCCTCTGTCCACTATCCATGAGGGCTTATTTGGCTGGCTTTGATAGCAGGATGGGCAAAAAAAGGAAGGAGCCCCGTCCACAGCCCTGATGACAGCACAAGTCCAGGTGATGATAGAAACAAGCCCCAGCTTATCAGAAACCTAAACAGGGCTTTTGCTTGCAGTTTGATGTTTGAGTTGAGGAGAGGGAGGGGTCTTGTTAACAGAGTGTATATAACATTCAGGGAGCTCAAAGTATGCCCAGTCCAGCCACCTGAGGTTAACTTTAACTGCATGAACCAAGATATGCTATGCATGGCTAGTATGTGCCAGTATGTGTGTGTCAGATAACAGGGTCATGCTTACGGTAAGTAGGCTGAGCCTCCCTGCAGTTTGGAGCCCTCCCAGAAGCAGTCCAGTGGTGTCACAATCATGCAGGGGAAAAGCCTGTCAATTATCTAAAATGAAAACGGAGCAATTTCTGTAAGGTAAATATTCATCAATATAGCAGAGCTATACCACAACAAAAGCCTGAGCAGGAATTATTATAAATGTATTATAAATATATTGTAAACAGTCAACGTGTAAATGTCGTAATGGTAACACACCCTCTCGATCATGACATTTTCTATTACTGGGACTCCAGATTTGAAGCAGATTTTGTTAAGATCCCAGGACCTGTGAAAAAAATTGTTCATACATTATACATTAAAGGATTCCCCCTATTGTAGCAGAATCTCATGTCTGTTATTCTTAAAAAAAAGTATTTATAGCTGTTGAACTCACTTTCCATAAAGAGACACCTGGACTTTGCTGGCAGACATAGCTGCCTCCAGGTGGAGCAACAAAGCTTCCTGGGTAAGAATATCGGTTCCTTCCTGTTTGGGTGTCTGTATGAGCATCTGTGAGGTGAACACTGCCTCTTCTCCTTGTTTCTCCTTCGTGTAGCGCAATTCCCTGCTCACCCGACTGCCAGCTGAAAGAGTGGAAGAGACACAGACAGGAGGTCAGACTAAACGGAAATTGTACCGAATGGACAATCTTGTTAGATTAGTCAGTTTTTATTCCTGATGCTTCCAATGCCAACTGTTAATTCCCTAAATGTTTATGCATCATTAATGAAGCTAGATAGATATCTAATTAGGCTTAATTAGGCTCTGCAGTTGTAATTCCCACATATATCTCGCAACCAAGCAATCCCAGAAACAGATGTGCAGGTCACCTGAGACACTTGGGCTGGAAAAGAGAGCCAGAGCTGTGTAAAGTATATGATGCCACTAATGCTGTCCAATCAAGCGAGGAAGACAGGGCATTGCAAGAGATGTCTTGTAAATTCTCCCAAACTGTGAGTGGCTTGACCAACCGTGTCACCACACACTGAGCCTGAGTAGCCTGGCCAAAGGTAGAACAGATCCTGGCCTTATCCTCTCCAACACTTCCACAACTAACTCAACCCACATTTCAATCGATCTGCATGTATGGGTACATTAAATGCTAAAATTCTCCCCAATCTGTAATCCTGAACTATCAAACCTAGGATCTGGCTCCTGGTACAAGGGCCCAATCCTCAGGTCAGGAGCCTTTATGTCCACCTCACAGTGCCTCAGTCCTGGTCGTGTGAGAGCTCCATGACTAGTCCTTTATTCCCAAGCCAACCCAATGAACAGAAAATGCCACCAAGACAGCTAGACTGGATAGTGCTCCAGTCTGAAAGCAGGCGTACCCTCGCAGAACTATGGTTTCGTAGAGCCCTTGCAGTGTGTGAGTGTGTGTATGATCTAGGGGCTTAGAGAACAAAAGTGGATGATTGGACCTATCTGGAGGAATAGAAGAAAGAAAGACAGGCAAAAACACTGTTCATGTGGTACGCAGAGCTGAAATGAAAGACATCAAAGGGAGTGGAGGGAGATCTACAGTCCAACCCCCTAATTAACGAAGGCAGTGGTGAAAAGAGTGTATGGGGTAGCAATAGCTGTGCCAACTCCTCATGAAACACTGTGGCCCAGATCAGAGCCTGTCTGTATGCCTTTCCACGTCCCAGCACGCGATGACAAGCCTGTCGTGACTGGTCAACAAGCTGTGTTTTACCTCCCACATATCACCTAGGGTTGGTTACCTATTTTGCCTTGCGGCCAGACATGAGTGACTTCTGTAATGTTTGTTTAACATGCATGACCACATTTCTTACTGGGATAGTGTACAGTCAGTAAAAATGCAAAAAAACACAAACTATTCCACACACAGCGGCGACTTTATATTGCACAGCTGCAAACGAATCAATTACAAGCACACAAACATTCAGTATCCTGTTCATTGATTGTCACTGGAAGTTCTCTTGCAATTGGTCTACATCATGTCAAACATTTTCCATGGTACTTTCCATGTCCCTTTGCAAAACAAAACAAAACGCATGCTTGACTTTATTTATTTATCTATCTATCTATTTATTTATTTATTTTGCCTTGCTGTTCTGATGCCATGTTCACATTTAATACATTCAGACATCTGCAGGAATCGAGCTGCAGTCCTTGGGCCTGTAATTACAGGGGCTCCTGAAGTAAATTATAGCTATTTGTGTCTGGTTCCTCCCATCTGGACCACCCAGATAGAGGGCCGAGTGAGAGCTGTTGCTCAGCCAGTCTCCAGATGGGAGCTCTGCTCTGCTCTGCTCTGCTCTGCTCTCCTCTCTCTCTCTCTCTCTCTCTCTCTTTCCACCCACCACTGCTGTGTGCTTAAAGAGACAGGAGCACACATACTTTCACAGCCAGAAATACAGCCACAGGGAACGGGAGGAAATGGGCAAAGGAGCTGGAATATGTGTTCGAGAATGGCGAGGTTTTAAGTACTCGGCTGCTGAGCTGTTTTCGGGGGATAGGTTTTCATGAAAACTGGGCTTTGGGCTTCTAACGGGGTTTACCTAGCTTCCTATTACAAATCGGTTAAGAGCTAAGGAAGGACTTTTAATAGCAAGAAGTTTATATAAAATAGTAAAAATGAGACTCTATTAACATACTATAAAATGTGTATTGATCCAACAGCAGCCTCACAACAGCCACACAACCACCCCTCCCTCCCCAGCCACCTCTTTTGTGTCCCCCATCATTTTTCACAGCCCTGGGAGTGACATCACCACCACAGGCCAATTATCCACCAGGAGGGTCCGACCACTGCTCCCCACCAGAAAAACAAACTAACCTCAATATCTTGTAAACTAATCATTTGCTTATCTACCCCCCCCCCCCATTTTTCCCCTGTGATGACACACCAATGCTTAAAGCTAAATCCATTTTGATTGCTAGAACAGCCTTTCTTACAGCATGGACTATGAACGGGACTGGTGTGAGGGCCTACATTCCCAGCAGGCAGTCTGGAAATTGACATGTAATTAAGCATGGAGAAGAAGCCCTCTTCCTCCACGGGTCAGCCCACTGCTGGACCCTGTCAGCAGTATTCTCCCAGCCGCCCGCTCCAGCCCATCCGACCACCCAACGAGCGTTACACTGTATCCTACAGTGTAAGTTAGAAGGGGCACCGGGCATGACACAAACATTAGTTCATGCTTACACAGTTGCCAAATACCACAATCCATAAAATTATTATCCTTCAAAAATTCAAAAACAATGTAAGTAAAGAACTTAGAATTTTGCTGCAGAACTAAAATAATACTAAACAAAATTGGCATGGAGAATACGAAAAGGATCTCACTCCAGGATCATTCAAAGCGGCTTCTACTGTGTGTGTGGGTGTGTGTGTGTGTAACAGTTGCAAGTGGTGCTGTAGTGTGGCGTTGCTGGCACTGAGTCCTCACTCCATTATACCAGGCCACCTTCAAAGTGTTGTGGACCAGATTAGTGGGATTAGGAGGCCAGTGAAAAGACCCCTGCTGATTTGGAGGAAGTCCCACAAGGAAGACTGCTGAAAGAGACATTTTACCTGGTTCTGCCACCCAAGTAAAAAACTAGAATACTAATTTCACACACAACTGTGGGCCAGCAAGCACAAACACGTACACCAGCATAGAAAACCACCAAGCACAACCCACCTCTGTCTGCCATCTACACTCTTAGCCTTTGATTCATCTTATCCATTCCAGACTCCTTACTTCTATTTTTGAAGGCACACTATGGTAACAAAAGGGTCAATTTTGGCCAAAGGACAAATGTTTTTAGAAGCTACAGCTAGAGTGCAACTCTCAATCACAGACATGAATGGGACATCCCCGAAGGAGCATTTGTGTCCTTCGCTACCGCCCCTGGGCGAGATGGAACCGGCTCCACCTCTGGCATGGGGAGATTCAGTGCATGTGTTTGTCACTCTCGTTTCCATGCCTTTTTATATGTTTCCCAACACAGAGTGAAAAAACTAAAGAGACAAAACCCACTCAACAAAAACAAATGGATCAAGACTTTTCCCAGGCAGCTGAAAAGGAAGGGACGGATTCGCTTCACCTAAAGGAACGCTGCTTATGTCAAAGCTGGTTCTGTCAAGTGTTTTCTTCACTACAAGCGTGTTCTTAAACAACACGCTATTTTTAAGGACTGAAATAGAACCAAAAAAAAAAGAAATTAAGAAAGATTACAAAATCTAAGCTCCTCTTACCATCTATTCAGACCTGATGCTTCTGTCGGCATTGACATAAATTTTCACTAGTGCTGGCATTTAGGCCCTGGCCATTTCCATATGTATAGCCAAGCCTGTACTAATTATGCTAATCATCCCTAGTGTTGGCTGCTGTGGAAAAATGCCCACATTAGGCACTCCAGTGGCTGCTAATGCAGCTTAATGTGTAGTTGAAACATACATTCATCCAGTGCTGAAAAGCAAAGGTTTTCCACATTGCTGGTCTTATTCAGACTGGAAATGAATTTACTGATCTCAAGAGCCAGTTTTATTCTTCCCAAGTTCGTTTTTTTTTTTTTTTTGCTTTACTCTAACCAAAGAAGGAAACATACAAAAAAAAGAAGATTTTTTTGTATATGAATGAATAACTCTATATTGTCTAAAGACGAAGAAAAATATGGGAAAATGGACAGCCTCTGAGCA
>JAOTRJ010000045.1:23234352-23245529 GCA_028564905.1 Leptodoras praelongus | reverse complement strand
GTTGATTGGCGTCTCTAAAGTGGGCCTAGTATGTGAGTGTGTGTGCCCTACGATGGATTGGCGCCCTGTCTAGGGTTGTTCCTGCCTTGCCCCCTATGCTGCCGGCTAGGCACCGGCTCTCCCGTGACCCTGAAAAGGAATAAACGGTCAAGAAAATGAATGAATGAATGAATATTATGCTTACAACAAACTGTCCAACAAGAACACTGGACTATAGATATGACTAGGCCCCAGGAGTTGTTTTGTAATGGCCTCAAAATGTCTGTTATAACTGTATAACTGTATAAGTAGCAATAGAAATTAAATCGATCAAAAATATGTTTATGGTGAACAGTAGACATATCTATTTACAGTTTCAGTTCAATAAGTACAGATCAGGTATTGCAAGCAAGCAAAGCTTTCTCCTCTCTCTCAGATACAGGTCCTATTTATGACATTTAAATACACACACTAGAGTCTTGGGGCAACATGCTGGTGCATTTTCTCTGTAGTTCTCTTCATGTTTAATAGTCTAGGTCACAGTGACATTTGACAGGACAAATACGAACCTTTCTTCATTATTTTTTTTTCATTCTTGGAAATGAAAATATATTTACTCAACTGCAAATAAGGCCCTGCAGTAACAGCAGATTGGAGCTGCTAGTGTGAATGCAAATGAATTATCCTGATAGACTGTAAGATGGCCTATATTGCATTAATATAATAATTAATTATAATAATTCGATTTACGGCAACCATTCAGTGAAGGAAGCAGCTACATAACAGTACCCAGAATTATTCATCCATGAGCTAGTTTAGGTCATGCATTTACTACAACAATGTAATTTACACACCTTGAAAAGCACTTAGCACAAGGATTTAATAAAAAAAAATCTGTGTAGCTGGCTCATTAGAAACATATCTTATAAACAGGCCTCACATTTTAAAATTTTGTTCATCATTCTGGGTTGATATGTATGATAAAGTTATGTCATATTTATGAGGCATCATTCCCATTTGTCCTAACTCCTAAATCTTCCCTCTGTCTGTAAGATTCCTTTGGCCACTTGACAGCAATGACCCGTGCCCATAAAGATTTTGTGGGACAGGCCAGCATTAACAACAACATAACCAGAAACCACACCTGACTTATGCTCTAGACTACTGTGTATTATATTTGTAGAGTAACCCCATTATAGACACTTGAGAGTCACCAACACAGAGTAATTCAGCATATAGTAGCAGCTGATGTGGATCAGTTTTAGATATACACCGATCAGGCTTAACATTATGACCACATCCTTTTCTTTTCACTTATTGTGCATTGTCCATGAGAATGATCCAGCACCCACATAGTAACTGATCTGTGTGTGTCCTGACCATTAGAGAACAGAGTAAAGGGGACTAACAAAGTATGTAGAGAAACAGATGGACTACAGTCTGTAATTGTAGAAATACAAAGTGCATCTTTATGCTACTGAGTGGAACAGAGAATAATGGAAAATGAGTGTAGAGAAAAGGAGGTGATCATAATGTTATGTCTGCTTGTTTTACGTATTGATGTATGGTGTCATTAGCTAGCAGTGACGCTTTAAAGGCAATTTCCAGTCCAACTATACCTCAAAAACCACAAAAATATCTGAAACTACTCAAAACATTGTGCTTTGGAGAACTGAGATCTTTCTCTTGTTTTCCTGCCTTTGAGTAAGAAACAAGTATATAACATGTATTTATGATATACAGACATCAATTATTTCATAATCCATCTTTACTTTTCCTAATCTTTCCAATATATCTTACCATAGAAACAGTTCTGTTCATCACAGACATACTGTCAGCACACACACTTTGCCATTTCATGGAAACTCTGCAAGATTGTGGCAGCTCTGGAGTGTATTTGGTCTAAGCCAATCTGGCAAGCCTATCATTACCTGTCCTGTCCACTCCTCCTCCACCACTGAAAATGTTCATAGACCAAGCATGCTGTTAGTTAGTTCTTTTTGTCAGTTTTGAATGTTTGACCACTGAGACCACTAATATGAATAAATAGTAAATTTATTGCAATTAATTAAAAATGGGCTTATAGCTGTCAAATAATAACATTTTTAAATCGCTGGTGACTCAAAAGATGTGCTTAGTATGTCAGTGAAATTTAAAGTGCATGTATTTGTGAATGAGGACTTTATGAAAATGAAATTGTTTGAATGGCTGATAATCTGTACGATCCATCACTGCCACTTGATCAACCTTCATAATGTCATTGAGGGGAAACTAGCTCCTGAAAATGTTAATGTATAACACTGAGTATGTTGTTAACAGTACTGCTATAAATATTTCAATATTTTACAGTGTTCATTTACCACCTTTATGGATGATGTGCAGCTTAGCACATAGCAAGTAAGGTTCACTGAGCAGTGAATAAAAGAAGACATTGCCTGCAAGGGTATAGCACTGACCAATACTTTTCTTCTTATCCAGAGACATTTAAGAATCAATATAACTGGGTCTGCAACTCATCAGTTCAACTGTTCAGATGGGGGAAAGAACAGGCTGGATGAGATGCCAGTAAAGATGGACTCAAGCTGAAGGACCCTGAAGCTCCTATAAATCCATTTCTGTAAGAGATGGAACAGGCTGAAGAGTTAAGTCTGAGCAGATTCTCCATCACCCTAGCAAGGCATTGCACAAGTTTTTTTAATCCTGTAAATTGTAGTAAAACATCAATTCACTGACTTGCTTTCTTAAATGAAAAAGGCAGGTGCACATTTTTATTCATTTGGGTGCCTTAAATGAGTCATTGAGGCAGTGTCAGGGTAGTGTGAGACGTTGGGAGGAATGGCATTCACCTAGCTAACAGAGTGTTCAGTATTTGAAAGCTTCAGAAACACTTAGTGTTACAAACCACTCAATATTATAAAAATAAAATTCCTATAACAGAGAATATTATGGATGTGTTGCTGCAACTAAATGTTTGAGAAATATAACAGGAATTGTCAATAACTCCTCCATACACAGCCCCTGCTACACTATACACTTGTTCTCCATGTATTTTCCCTTTTTTTTGCCATGTGCCTTTGTTTTGGTATTGATCCAATATCTTCTCATTGACTTTCTACTTGTTTGTGTTCACCTGTTATGGGCCTTTTTCTTATACCCAAATGTCTTATTATAAAGTCTTGTTGATTGTGACTTGTCTTGTTGACTTTACTTTGGTGTTTACTATGAAGCAGGTTTTTCACTAACTATTCTCAATTATTCATTAACTACAGTCAATTCACAGTCAAAACTTGTGGTCATTTTGTGGGGCAGGCCAGCATTGACAACAACATAGCCTGAAACCACACCTGACTTATGCTCTAGGCTACTGTACAGGTGCTTTCAATGGTGTACAGGGGTCAGCTCAGGCACTCTGACTAGTCTGCAGCTATACAGCCCATACACACCAAGCTGTTATGCACTGTGTGTTCTGACACCTTTCTATCATAATCAGCATTAACTTTTTCAGCAATCTATGCTACAATAGCACTTCTGTGGGATTGGATCACTTTTGCTAGGTGCTAACCACCTTGTCACAGTTGCTCAGATCTTTACATTTGCCCATTTTTCTGCTTCCAACACATCAATTTCAGTTCACATGTTGCCTAATGCATCCCACCCCTTGACAGATGCCATTGCAACAAGACAAGTCACTTCTCCTGTCAGTGGTTTTAATGTTATATCTGATCAGTGTATATAATGAGCTAATGAGGGGTCAAGCATTAAATACCACATACAGAGTTATGACCACTCTTTTGATTATTTCACAGATTGAAATCTTTGCAGCACTTGAAAACACTGAGATTACTCATTAAGGTAGGAGTTTTATTGTTACCAAGTATCACTTCTGTTTGCTCTCATTTTTTATGTGCAGTTAAAAGCAATATTTATTTGTGTGTGTATTTTTTAAAACATTTTATTTGCTGGGCTCAACATTGCTTTTTTTGATTTTCCATGGGTCGAAGCATGTATGATATTGTTAGATTCTGTTTGGTAAGTAGATGCTTTTGTGAATTTATATGTGCGTTTTCAAAATATGATGTCATTTCCATTTTTATATTCACTGTCAATTTTGTTTGCCTGCTAAGAGCAAATAACTTTAACAATAGACATTGTCCATAGACATACAGTATATGATTGTATCCCTTAATTTTATACCTAATGAGCAAGCCAGCGGTGATGTTAGCAAGGAAAAACTCCCCTGAAATGTTAAGAGGAAGAAACCATGACTGATGGAGTGCAAAACTGTTCATGGCAATTAGTCCTAGCCATCATGTGAAGGCTGTTTATATCAGCAGTAAAGCCAGATTCACGGTTTGTAAGCGTATCTTTAAGCTGCCCATCATGGTGATCTTTAGGCTGTCCATGTGGAGCCATCTTCAGCAGCAGTGGGTGATTTTCTGGTGATGAGAACTCCAAACAAATGAAGAGAAGGATTCACTTTTATCTTATTGTGCTTCAGGTTCTACATATGTATATATGTTTTAGATATAAAAGGGCAACAAGTGAACCTTCAACAGGGTCATGGGCAATCAAGGCTCATTGATGTGCACAGGGAGTGAAGACTAGCCCATCTAGTCCAATCCCACAGTAGAGCTACTATAGCACAAATTGTTGAAAACGTTAATGCTGGCTATGACAGAAAGGCGTCAGAACACAGTGCATCACAGCTTGCTGTTTTCTTTTATATCCTGTGGCAGCCGGGTGAGTATGTGTTGATTAACTGGGGAAGAGATGGCCCTAGAATGTACAATAGGAAGAAGGCAAGCTGGCGGAAGCAGAGTAAGGCTGTGGGCAATGATCTGCTGGAAAACCTTGAGTCCTGGCATTTATGTAGCTGTTACTTTGACATGCATCATCTACCTAAACAATGTTTCAGACCAAGTACACCCCTTAATGACAACGGTATTCCCTAATGGCAGTGGCCTTTTTCAGCAGGATGATACAGTCCATTACACTGGACAAATTGTTCAGGAATGGATTGAGAAACATGACAAAGCATTCCAGGTGCTGACTTGGCTTCCAGATGTCCTAGATCTGAGTTTGATCAAACATCTGCTGAATGTAATAGACAAACATGTCTGATTTACTGAGGCCCAACCTTACAAGAATTTAAGGTTCAGCTGTTAACATCTTGGTGCCAGGTACCCCAGCAAACCTTCACAGCACTTGTGGCACTTGTCAATGCCTTGATGGCTCAGAGCTGTTTTGTTGGCACAATGGGGATCTAATCAGTCAGTATTAGACTGAAGGTCTTAATGTTATGGCTGATCGGTGAATGCTGTGAAAATTAAAGTGTTTTCAAGAAATTCCAAATACAAACCTTGAGACTTTTTATTTCACCTGCCCATAAAAAGTAAAAGAAGAATCATGATTTCAAGAAATAGTAAATAGGTGATTGATTTGACACAAAATGGCAGAAAAGCCAATAAGGCAGTGGCAGTCAATATCCAATAAAGTCTTGGTTGAAAGATTGGTTGAAATCAGCATGATCCAAGCAATAATATTCGAAAATTATTTTATTTTATTAAATAAAACATTTTATACATTTATGTAAAATTAAGATGAAAACAAATTGTCAAACAATTAAAAAATTATAAGAAAAAAAATACTTTGATCTATTGCGCTATTGCGCATTTTACTCTATAGTTCTAGGGGCTGCCATATAGAATTAATTCAAATAAAATAATAATTTAAAAAAAAGAACATGCACAAATGTGAAACTAAAAAGGATAAATATGAAGCTAAAAAAGCATGCTAAAGAGCAGGCAACAGAAAAACAAAAGAGAAAAAAGAACCTAACGCTCATAGCTCATCACACTGTACACAAAATGCATAGAATTGAATTCTTGCCAGAAATAAATCTTCTTGATTTTTTTTTATAATTAAAAAAGGTAAGAGAGAAAGGTTTCTGTTGTGTAGGACAATCCTAGTCCACATTGTATTCACTTCAAATATAAACAGAAAAATATATATTCATAATCATGTACTAAAAAGTAGAAACATGTTGCAGAATTTTTGGATGAATTATGGGCTATTATTCTTGAAAAACTGTTCTCAGTTCTCCAAGGTTAAGAAGTTCCCAGTGACAGACTACCAATTTCAAAATCGGAGATCATCTAGGACATGCATGGCCTTCTTTATCAGAGTGAGACAGGAGAAGGACCCAAGAGCAAGACTCAGAGACAGGGAGAGACAAGTTCAGAGGCAGACAGGTACAAATGGAGCAGACTTAGACAAATCCAAATTCCAGAAACATGTCAATCAATCAGGCGAACAGGGTGAGGTAGGGCAGACAGAGAAAAATAAAAAAATGAGAAATAGGTCATAGACATAGGCAAGAAAAATTAGGATAACAGGCAGGGGAAAGTTCAGACATGAAACACTAAACAACTTGGTGAAGAGTGGTGGTGAGTAGCTGGTATAAATACTGGAGACTAATGAAGAACAGGTGATGCAGGTGATGAGGAGGTGGAGCTGTGATCACGTGAAGGGCCTGGATGTGAAATGAGAAGAAAGGGGTCCCCTGATATGACATTCTTAAGTTATCTGGTTATTTGTTTGGAGTCACTGCCCTTTTGAAATGTACAGTGTAAAAAATATTTAAGCCATGATAACTTAACTGAAGTTTTTTAATTGCTTTAATGAAGTGGAAATTTCAATTTCAAGGAGTCAAATGAAATTGACACTGTAAGTTTTTTCTATGTCTAACCGACCAAGGGTGTGTTATTGTATTAATGCCCCACAGGAGGACCGCTTGGTTTTGAAAAAAAAAAAAAATTAGCAATATTATGGTTCTTTATATAATACACAGGATCTTTCAGGTATTCCAGGTGCAATACTAATTTAAAACCTAGAGAATTCATTTTAATATTCAATGTTTTAGCCAAGAAAATAAAAGTGAGATAATGAGAGTGGGAGGAGAATTCTGGGTATAGGGGGCGCTCAGATGTTGTTTTGTGTTACCTACCATCCTCGTGTTCAGTGTGTGTTTCTGTGTCCCATGTGTAGGTGTGTGTGTTACTCTCTGGTTCTCATTACTGTTTAATAAGTCCTGTGACTTTTTTGAGTGACTGTTGGCTTATCTTTTATTTTATTTATCATTAGTGTGAGTGAGTCACAATGAGTCACTGTGAAATCTTGCATGCCACACCTCACTGGAGACAATTGGTTGTGCTGAATAATGTTAGCCCCGAGATCTTTTGCAAGCGTCATGGTCGTTATAATGTTTGCTACTTGTTGGTACCCCGCTGGGAATACACAGTGTCAGTTACCACACAAAGTCCCCAAAACAAACAACAACAGAGAGATGTAGTACAAGCCTGGAAAAGCATTAGAAAAGAAGAATGCAACAGGTTTGTAATGTCAGTGGGTCACTGGTTTGATATAGTTATTTCAAACAAGGGATATGTTACCATACCTAGTGCTGGTGATCATATTGTTTATGTCAGTTTTTTCCTTTCTTCTTCTCTCTTTGTTCTTCAGTGAGAATCTACAATGTAAATAGTCATGAAAATAAAGAGAAGGTGTGTCCAAACTTTTGGCCTGTACTGTATATATAAATATTCTAGTATATTTAATTTTTTTTCCTATTAGAAAAATCTTATTCCTATACTTTTTTTAAATAGTTTTATTCACACAACAAATCTGAATGTATCAGGAAATTCATCTTTTGATCTCAAACCTAAATGTCTCAAACCTAAACATACAGCAAAAACAAAATATTTGGCCTTGTTATTCCAATACTTTTGGGTGGGGGGATATTTACAACAAAACCAGGAAATCATAGATTACAGCAAATTGATTGTTCTGGTGAGTCTGAATCCTAGCTTAATTGACTATAAGTGAAGAAAGTAATGTAATGGTTCAGCATACACAGACTTTCTGTGATCCTGTGTTACATGCAGGGTATTTCCAAATAAAATATAATGTACAGTAGATTTGTGGAGACATCTGTGAGTCATGTATTGTTCATATTTGCCTGCTGTGCTGAGGTCACAGGGCAGCTTGCAGAGATTCCCAGGCCAAGAGAGAGAGAAGCAGGTGGCTGGCTCCATGAAGGCTTGACATCTGATGATGCTGTTTTTCCACAGTATGTACTTACATAAAACAACTAATCCAAGAAAATTCCCACCGACAAGCCAACTGTTTTTTATATAACAGTGACTATTTCCATATAATCATTATCTAAAAATCTGTAGGCTTTCCATGAAAGATCTTTGCTGTATGTTCATCTAAAGGTTTAGGCATTTTTGATATAGCAGTATCGGGTTAGATTTGATTAAAAAATATGAAAGGAATATACTCTGTTAGTGCTTCTTTCTTTTCTCTCTCTTAGGCACCATCTGTCTCTTCCTTCCTGTCGCTTGAGGACAGTCAATTTCAGTCTTGGAAGCCAGCACACAATATAGTAAATATCCGAATCTCACTTTATACGGACTCAACAATAATTTCCTATCTGAAATCCATTAGCTGCTTTCACAGCTTAAATTAATCTTTCCTGCAAGCATAGAAAAAAATAGTATGCTTGGCAGCCAAGCCTTATTCATCATATGTTGTGACTGATAAAGAAAGTCAGTCTGGTTCACAGAATTATTCTTAGGAGTATTTGTTTTGTATGACGCTGCAAAGATTTAAAGTGAACAACACCAGGTCAGAGAGAGGATCTTACTTGTAATAATCCTCAAGAGTCTTATCAACAGAGATATAACTGGACATTAGAGACATTAGTTTCCAAAAAGCCAGAGCTTTATCCATTTGTGAAACGAATGATGAGCCTAGTACTGAGAAGCTGAGCAAAGTTTAGATTGATAGACAAGCTGTAGGCTAGATTGCAGTCTGGGAGTAAAGCTGCACATTTATATTATTTTGTTCAGTCATGCTAAATTAAACCTGTGATAATTGTTGTGCTCTGCATGAAGCATGAGTATTTTTAACTGCTTTGTAATACTCCTCTTATCTTCAAAGCAAGAATAGTCTTCCAACAGATCCATAAGAAGCTTCAAACTGTATTATTTTTAAATAGCTTATTTACATCAGCTTTACAAATGGCAGTAAAAAAACAGTTTAAAAAAATGTCTATAATTATTCATTTTCACATGTTCATTATTTATGTGTAGGTTCAATTTTCATGCATAGGGCATGCATTTGTATTTTTTCAGATGTGATTTTTACATGTAATTAATACTTATATAACATAATTATTAATACATATAATTAATATGTTTTATTAATACAATGATTATGTCATGTTATTCATATGTATTTATATGAGTTCATATGTGCAGTACAAGGGTAAAATGCATGTTTCTTATATGATCATATATCATTCACATAATCACATGTGAAAAACATATCAAATGAAATATATTTTTCCATAAGGGCATGTGTGATGCAGTCTCTAAGCTAAATATCTACTTGCATTTTTGTCTTTAATTGAATGTCTTCAATTTAATGGGAGATTTTTTCCCTTATTTTCTCTCCAGTGTTGGTTGCCTGCCAATTTCCACCCACCAGCTGGACCCTATCATGGAACAGCCAGCAGTCAGGGAGAGTGAAAGCTAATAAGACATGTGAAGCCAGCTACCACATCTTTTTTTAAGCTGCTGCCCATGCTGTGTCACAGGGCAGTGGAGCACACACAGCGAAAAGCACTATTTGCCCTCTTCCACATACAAAAGCACACAGACACATGCCACTGGTTAGTGTCACTGTGATTGACAGGGGACACACAGCAAGCCATCCCTCTCATACATATAGCTCCTTTGGCTCCTTTTGTTGTGCCACTCAGGATCCGCTTTACCTTTTTCTGTTGATGTATATTAAATACATTATGGTTAAGGACATGCAGCACACAATAGCAATATTTACCAAATTTGATAGTTCATAAGGATATTAAATGGTTTAATGTGAATAGGATTTCAAATCCCACTAATGGGGAAAAAAAAACATTAAAGCTGCAATGATAAGTGTCTTTGGATGTACTTTTGCTATTTAGAGTGTAGTCATGAGCGTAAATAAAGTTAATGGACTGAAGATCATTGTGAGGACAAAAAGGAAACACTCTTTTGACTATGAAGCATCAGTGGACTGGTGATTGCAGTAGCAATAAGCATTTCAATGACAATTGGAGTGATTAATTTCATCTGCGTCACCAGATGGTGAAGGCAATAGCTACCATAATCACTTTCAGGATGTCACTTATGCCTTCAGTGAAAGACGAAATGTCAGCAAACCAGCATAGTCAAAAGTAATTAATGCTTGATATACAAACATGAAAGGGTCTCATGATCTTTTCACGTTCTCTTATGGGCTTCTGTATAGAAGTTCCTAAAAGATTGATTTGCAATTATTTGCTATAATACAAGATCTTGATGACTCCAATACTACAGTATTTTTTAGCTAGCAGAGATTGGTGTAAAAACCATGACCCTGGCATGATACCTTCCTGCCTCTCCTGATCACAATAAAAGCATCAGCCAAATTAGGTAAAGTTAAATGGTTAAAGATCAGACAGTTCTCCAACAACAGAAGATTTTTTTGTAACTGTTATACCAGCATGAGAAAGAATGATCTATTTAGATAATTGCCCATGAAATTATTGCTTAATTACTGCTACAGGCAGCCTTCACTTTGAATATAATAAAATAAAAGGTCTAATAAAATGGAAAAAAAAAATTCAGGTAGAGTTTTAATTAATCATTTCTGTTGAGGTCACTTAAAAAAATCAAGTTCAGAAATGTATTTATCTGATATTGCTTTATATAACACATCTATAAACATGAACTTAATATTGAGTAAGTGACAGTTCAGACCAAGTGTATGCTCGAATGCAATATTCATTCATTCATTCATCTTCTTGGCCGCTTATTCTTTTTCAGCGTCACGGGGGAGCCGGTGCCTAGCTGGCCACATAGGGCATAAGGCAGGAACAACCCTAGACAGGGCGCCAATCCATCGTAGGGCACACCCGCTCACACACTCGCGCACACACTCACGCACTAGGGCCACTTTAGAGACGCCAATCAACCTAATGTGCATGTCTTCCTGTGGGAGGAAACCGGAGTACCTGGAGAAAACCTATAGAAGGCCTATAGGCCATGTCCTGATTTCTTGTCTTTGTAAAGCTGCTTTGAGGCAATGTCCTTTGTTAAAAGCGCTTT
>JAOTRJ010000045.1:23146700-23162035 GCA_028564905.1 Leptodoras praelongus | reverse complement strand
AGTTGCCGGCTGGGCACCGGCTCCCCCGTGACCCCGTAACTGGGAATAAGCGGTACAGATAATGACTGACTGACTGTATTTTAACACATCTTAAGCAGGGGTGCCAATAATTGTGAAGGGTGCTGTATATCCATCAGAAATAGAATTAATGATATCTTTTAGGTGTTTGAAATTAAAATACTGAACAGATCTGAATCTGAAATCATTTAAAGCAGCTTGCATAATAAGATTGAAAGCTAGCATAACATTGAAATAATCATCTTGTATACAGAAGCTGTTATGATACTAACTGCTTTCTGGGTCATGTGAGTTAAAAAATAAAGTTAATTTATTATGCTTATGCTTATGTGTCTAAAGACCCAAAATATTCAATTTAAGGCTGTATATATATTGTAGATATACAACAATACATACACCACTTGTGTTGCTAAGTCTTACATTTATTTTAACAAAGCAGACATAAATTGCCTTGTACCCTAAATTACCATTTGTTCAGAAATTAGAATCAAAAAGATGGTAATCCACAGCCTCTGCATCTTAATAAAACTATTTGTGTTGAAAACTACTCTCATTATCTCCTGCACCTGCTTATAGTCTCATTGGGAGGCTCATACAATATATAATTGTATGTTTGTCTCCTGCATTCAAGATGCTGCACCAATATAATAAACATTATTGGGCACTGTTCCAGTTTAAAAAAGATACACCTGCTCATAACCTGTTTTCTGTGAAAGCCTATGCCTTACACATATTTCAACCAATTAGAGCCTTTGAACATTATAAAATACCTCCAATAGTCACATGATATGAGGTCTGTCCAGAAAGTAATAAAAACATGAAAACATTGGAAAAAAAATATTACAATTCAATATTATCACCTTCATTGAATGCACACAACACTTTAGTGAATGCACACAACCCAACACCTCTGCCATGGTCAGTAGCAGTGCTTGAAATTGCATTGTTCCAGTGAAGAGGCACTTCAGCAGGGTTTCATAAAACAAACATCTAGGCACTATGAAGGCTAGAATGCAACTGAAACAGGTCCCACCATTTATCTGAGATCCCACTCTAACCGACCTTGAACCACCATCCCCATGTGTAAACCCTATGAAGCACAGGAATTTCATTCTCATTACTTTCTGGCCAGGCCTCATAAATCTTCTAGAAAAGTTTCAGTAATAACAGCTAATAGTAACCACGTGGATAATAAAAATAATGTTAATAATAATATGAACAGTGAGGACAGTTAACGCACTGCAGTTTTCTAGTCCTGAGAAAATTAAACATACCCAAAAATTAGGGCATTTCCTTGTTTGTAGCAGTTGTGGTGACTGCAAAAAATCCCCACTACATTAAATATAAATCAGATGCCAGAGTGAGAACTAGGAATTATTCCAAAAAAAGTATGAACCTTTGTTTCACTGAGCAAATTAAAATAAGATTGACCCTTTGTCACACATTGTCAAGCGCTTTCTAATTGAGAAATTATTATTCTTTAAGATTGTTATACATATTCCAAAAAGTATTAGCTCCTCTGCCTTCACAGGCATATGAACTCGAATGACATCCCATTCTTAATTCATCGGGTTTAATATGTTGTTGGCCCACCCTTCTCTGGGAAGGCTTTCCACAAGGTTTAGGAGTGTGTTTATGGGAATTTCTTACAATTCTTCCAGAAGCACATAGGCGAGGTCACACACTGATGTTGGATGAGAAGGCCTGGCTCACAGTCTCCGCTCTAATTCATCCCAAAGGTGTTCTATCAGGTTGAGGTCAGGACTCTGTGCAGGCCAGTCAAGTTCTTCCACAGCAAACTCACTCATCCATGTCTTTATGGACCTTGCTTTGTGCACTGGTGTGGAGTCATGTTGGAACAAGAAGGAGCCATAAACAAACTGTTCCCACAAAGTTGGGAGCATCAAATTGTCCAAAATCCTTTCACTGGAACTAAGGGGCCGAGTCCCACTCCTGAAAAGAACCCCACACCATAATCCCCCTCCACCAAACTTTACACTTGGCACAATCCAGTCAGACAAGTACTGTTCTCCTGGCAACCACCAAACCCAGACTAGTCCATCAGATTGCCAGATGGAGAAGCGTGATTCATCACTTCAGAGAACACGTCTCCACTGCTCTAGAGTCCAGTGGCAGCATGCTTTACACTACTTCATTGGACACTTTGCATTGCGCTTGGTGATGTAAGGCTTGTATGTAGCTGCTCAGCCATGGAAACCCATTCCATGAAACTCTCTATGCACTGTTCTTGAGCTAATCTGAAGGCCACATGAAGTTTGGAGGTCTGTAGCTATTGACTCTGCGCGGTCACAAGAGAGCCAGTGCCTAGCCGACAGCTTAGGACGCAAGGCAAAAACAACCCTAGACAGAGCGCCAATACATTGTAGGGCACACACAAACTCATGCACACACTCACACCCTAGGGGCACACATTCACACACTAGATGCACCAATTAACTTAACATGCATGTCTTTGCACTGCGGGAGGAAACCGGAATACCTGGACTAAACCCATGCGGACACGAGGAGACTCCACACAGAAAAGACCCAGACCACTTCAATCCCCCACCTGGGGATTGAACACAGGACCTTCTTGCAGTGAGGTGACAGTGCTGTTATACACACTGGATGTATACCATGGCCACCGTTGCTTTATAAGAAAATGATTTTTATTTATTTTTTACTTGTCAATGTCATGTCTTGATGTTAAACTTAATTCACTCAACTCAACAAGCATGCAACATACTCCCATACCCACATGCAAACAAAAGCATGTGTTATGAAAGTATTTATTAATAAAGCAAACCATAAACCTTCTCCTTGGAGAGATATGACTCATAACAATTACTGCCTCTTTTAAAACGAATAAAGTGGTGCCAAAGAGTTAAAAAGAAAGCAATAGCCACACTGCAGGCAGCCAAACATGCATCACTGGGATTTCAGTTCAGTTTAATTTTATTTGTGTAGCACTTATTATAATAATCGTTGGCACAAAGGAGCTTTACAGAAATCTAGATGTACATTGATCTATACTTAGATCTCTAATGAGCAGATGTATGCCAGAGGCAAAGGCAAGAACTTACTCACTAAGATGGCATGACAGAGAAAACTTGAGAGGAAATTGCAAAAGAGAACCCATTGTCTTCTGGGTGACAGCAGAGTGTGTGATTATAAATCATTACTTTTGTTTTTGGATATTCTGTGAATGTGTCCTAAAAAAGGCAGTTTTTATGAGTACAGTAGAAGTCCCTGGGTATAAATGAACATATTGTCCATTGGAGAAAGCCTCAGTTGGGTTTTTAGGTCCATGTGGATTCATCAACAGTTGAAAGTGAGTCGAAAGTCAAGGATTTATCAGCAGCTGCCGATTAACTGCAACACCATGTGCATCTTATTCAGGACAATTAACAGTAATTTTCTTGTGTTATGCTGCCTCACACTGTTCTTGCCTTAGAGTGCTTCATTTACTATACAGTATGTGAGGTAAATGTGGTGTGCTTTATGTTTTTTTCTGCAGCTCAAGTGAACTACATCCAGGAAAAATGGATCATACAGATATTTGAAAAGTAATGTGCTTGAAGCAAAATAAGCTCAAATCCCAAGACTGCCATCTAAAAAATCCACTGTTGGCCATTTACCATCAGCTGTTTCATAATCTGACTTACTTGTACATTTCTTTGGATAAAAATGCCAACTGAACAGTACCTAAGTGTTACCTAGTCTTAACCCAGAATCCAATTTTCTGAATATCAAAAGCATAAGGCTGGATTTAACACCCTGAAGATAGACTTGTTTCAAAATTCCTATAGGATTTATGTTTTGGGAAAAAAAGAGTATGGCTATTCATAAAAAAAAATTAAAACCATAATGCTATTCATCATTAGTATCATCTGTCTGTAAAAATGAAGATCTTTGGCTTTGCTACCTCTTTGCTCCAGAAGTCAATTCTATTTCAGCGAAATCTTATATATTGTATATGTATACTGTATATATATATATTAGATATTTTATTTATGCAAAGTAACCAATCTCAGCTTTTTTTCCCCCAGTTTCTGTTACCCATTTTCTACTGTTAACAGAATAAGAAATATGACAAATGAAAATCTTATCAAAATGATTAAAATCTATTTTAAAAAGATGAAGATTACCCCGAGATCACTATCAGGATACAATATGAGGATTTTTACAAGGAAAAGGTGGTGAAAATTTATTTTTGGCTTAATTACAGACAGATAACATAAAGATGGCATCACTGTAGCCATATACGGATGTCATCATTAAAATGTTAGATGATGAAATGACCTACACAGATACACCCATCAATCTGACACCTACTGGTGAAGAGACAATGCTTGGCCATGGGCTTCCACATGTTATTTCCAAGTTCCATACTTTGAGAAAAAAAGGAGAAATAGATGATAACTTCCTAGAAATGACAATGGGGACAATATCAATGTAAGTTTAGTAGCACTCTTTCTTTCAATTTGACCACTGCATATGCAAAATAAACAGTTATACTGTGGCTCAACAGATGTACCTCATTTGTCAGCCTGGCCACTGCCCATTCATTTTAGTTATCCATGTGTCCTTTCTTTCAAGTCAAAACAGATGAACTATCAAAAAAATAGGGGACCATTGCCAGTGCCAAACTTAATGCCTGAATCCAGTCTAGCATAATGACTTTTAGGATAGAAAATAGGTAGCTACCCGGTTAGCATCAATGTTTGAATATGTCCGATGGTCACATCACCACAGTAAATTACAAAAACACAAATGAAATCATTTTCATTTTATCATATTGCACATTATTTACATGCAGGTTAACTTTGTAGCCAGGCTCATAATGTTGATGATATATTCTACAGTGCACAATAGACAACTACTTAAACAAATGCTTATTAGTGGCTTACCAATTTCTTTGCAACTATACCATTGCCAAATTCACCAAATCACCATTGCAAATCCTCAATATTTAACTGCCCCAGACATATCTTGTTGTGTTTAATTTTATTGGTTATCAACTGCAGTGGTGCGAAGCAGGATTAATCAATGAGGTTCACCCATTTTCCTGTCTCAGCATATCAAGGTAACTATGTAATAATGGAGGTCTACTGCAAAAAGAGAAAAAGTAAGGCATATCTGAATTATAGCATATCATATTTGAATGTATTTAAATTCTGATGCCTATTGATGTTACTGTATGGCAAGATGATATGCTGGATCATGTCTTCAGTAACTAAATGACATATTCTGAACATCACCACAGCTCCTCTATATACTACATACATATGTATTCAGACGGCTGAGCTGCTTTAATGCTTCCGCAGTCAATAAAGCAGTGTGCAATAAACACAGGAATCCATAGAAAAGCACATAATTCAGAAACACATAGAGTGGATAGTGCAATGACACAATAAATCCTTATGAATTCAATGAACAGTACAATGAACATAAACAAAGCTCAATGCACAAGGTGCAACTGCTCATGTGTGATCTGATCTAGTTTATTCTAGCCTGTGTACTGTACACAGGGAAAGGCGCACACGGGCAGAGGGGCGGGGAACTGTGCTCTATAACGTTCAAACAATACTTCTGTTGGGCCACTCACAAGAAAAACAGTTATTATTGTAACTAATTACTCAAATAAATTCACCCTGAACCCTTTGCCTTTTTAATCAAGTAGTCTTGATTGTCATAATGTAAAATAGGTTGATATGGTACCTTATCTAGCTGGCCTGCTAGATAATTAGACAGTTATAAGTGCACTATAAAACATTTAAATACAGAACATTACTATTGTAGTAAATATGCCAAGGTAAATGAATATGTATGAAAGTATATTTTCCATTTGATATAATAAGAATTATAATGGTACACTTCATCAGGTAGCTAGTTGGTTTGGTTTATATATTTTTTTTTATCTGTAATACAAACAGTAGCGATTGGTCCTTAACTGGGGGCTTTGAAGAAGTGGTGGTAAGTATCCATCTCTGTTCTTTCACTGTTTAGAATACTTTAGAAAACCACCAAGCAAATGCTTCAGTTTCATGGCCAAGTTGAGCCAACCAACATTATCAATCCCCAGGTGGGGTGGTCTGGGTCCTTTCTGTGTGGAGTCTGCATGTCCTAACCATGTCTGCATGGGTTTACTCCAGGTACTCCGGTTTCCTCCCACAGTCCAAAGACATGCAAGTTAGGTGAATTTGATGTACAAAAATTGCCCTATAATCCTGGTGTGAGTGTGTGAAAGGCTGTGTGTCTGCCACCCAGTGGTGGATGGTGCTCTGTTCTGGGTGTTGTCCGCCCTCCCTTCCCTCCAACCCATTCAGTCCCCCAGGGGGCTGTGGTCTCCGTTTGAGAGTACGCTGTGCGCAGTGATGACTGTAAAGCATCCTTCGGTTTGAGAAAGGCACTATCCAAATGTAACTTTCATTCATTATCTTTGCATCATTCATACCATGAAAATTACATTCTTATATTTACTGTACTTTTCGAACCATTCTAAAACCAATTTAACACCCAGAGTAAAAAAAAACAAAACGTCAATACCATTTTTATGTGAAAGAATAATCCTGCTATCTTCCTAGATATACTGTTCAAACACTCCTTTATATTACTTCCTAAATCTAAAACACAACCCTGTAACTAAACAGTACAATACTGTGGCATTATTATCATTTGTAGTTTTGCAGACTCTCACCAAATCCATCAGGCCCAGCTGCATGTTCGAAGGTAGAGAGAATACAGCGTGTTCCCCCAGGAGCAATAAGCTGAGCTGGCTATGGACTGACTCACAGGCAAAATGCATATGGGAGAGGCTCATTTATCAAAGCTGCCTGTGCTGAAGGGACGTTTAGCTAAGGACTACGCTGTATAAGCTTGAATTCCGATGTTTAGGATTCTGCCGAGTGTGACGGGATTTTAAGCGCAGACTCTCTGCACTTCATTGGACTTGACAGCTGACATTACTTAGACACCATTGCCACTTCTCTTGGCAGCACTGCCTATCTACAGCCATCTCCAGACAGATGAGGTGAAGGGTCTTCTTCCTCTCCTAGTTATAATGATTGTGCTTGCTCTGGGGATCCACTCATGATCACCCAGTTTTCATGACAAGATGTGAGTTGGTCTTTGGTACCACAGAGTGCTACGATTGTATAATGTTGTTGCTATTTTTGTGACTTTACCCATTGGGGAAATGGAAACTAAACAGATATTTAAAATGCCCTTGAGCATTTTCACAAAATCCATGGCTCCTATAATATACTCTTGAACTCTTTTTTTTATTTTCACTACAACTTTTCCCTGTTCCAGTTCAGAGCTCATAAAGAATGTCAACTATGTCCTATGCAGAGGTGACTATTAATAATATGTCATTTTGACAAATGAATATATTTGGAGGGTCCTTCATGTGTAATTGTATTATTAGGCCAACATTACTGAAGCAGAACCAGGAGCAGAACTACATGGCAAAAAGATGAATTATACTCAAACTGTAGTTCTTAACCCATTCTCTATAATGACTATGTGTACTGTGTCGACCATTTAAATGCTATAGGTTTTCATTTAATAATATTATGTAGAACAAGGATATTTTATACTAGGATAAAACTACCGCATGTCTATGCCACACTCCGCTTTTGACATTTGAGCAAACAGACCACAGCACAGAGAAAAACCTTTTTTGCTTCTAGTATCCTGAAAAACCCGACTGATTTCGGCATTTGCCTTTGATCCTGATCACATATGTGATGCGTGTCTTGGTGGTGCTTTCTATATATATTTCACAAAAACTGCCTTATTATGTGGAGAGATATAGAGAGGAAGTCTCTAAAAGCAGCATCGGTGTGTGCAATCACACTCCTATTTTGGGAAAAGAGAGTGGGATTGATCGTTCCTTAAGGGATTATTGATGGGTCTGTTAAGACCTACTTTTGCTTTGGTGCCCAATTCATCAGTCTGATTTGCACAATGAGTAGTAATAAACAAAACTGTTACAGAGTAGACTTGATGGCCTTGTAACGTCTCATTAGCTTCCTTGCCATAAACGCATCTGGCAGGTGGTGCTGCTTCATGCCAGTATGATGATGTCTCACCCAAACCGAACTTTTAGTCTGAGGCCTTGAGTGCACGACTGCTTATGAGTTCAAGCTCCTTTTAATATGAATAGTTTTACAATTTTTTTTTCTGTAAAAAACATTTTCTCATTCTGTAAAGACTTTCTACAAAATGAATTCAAATACTCACTTTCTACAAGTGATTTATATTGACTCAACAAGCAGTGATCTATATCCTCTCATTTGACCATGGTTTACACTGTGGGTCATGGTATATACCACTTCCTATATATATATATATATGCACAAATACAAGCCCTAAAACCCATTCAATATTTCAGATATCCCAGCAATGTCAATGGCAAAAGCAGTTAAAAATAAAACCTCAAATATGGAGGCAGACAGAAGCTAGGATTAAGTTCAATGATGGATATTTATGAGACATGAGTCATACTGAGTAAATGAAAATATTCTCTTTTACCTTGATAGCTGAGGTGGCGATCTGTAGGTGGTGGAGCCTCCTGAGGGTGCTTTCTCTATCAGTGAAGTAAGATGCAGCCAGCTGGTGCAGAATTTCCAGAGATACTGTTGAGCTGTTGCCGTTGACCTCAGACTTCTTGCTGAGCTTCTGTTTGTCCAGGAAGATGGTAAGAGACTCCTCACCTTCAAAAAAAATCCAAACAGAGCCCAGTGTGACTAAAGTTAAAGGAGGCAGGAGGTTTCACTTTCACAAGACAATGTGAAGTGACAGTGTATCCTACACTGTCTAACAGAGTAGGAGATGTCTAACGCACCTCTATGAGACCCGAACGGAGGATAAGCAGCTCACAATCACACTGTTGGCACATTAAATATGGAATACAGTGCAGAAGATGTTTCCAATTGAGTTTGCCAGCATTTTGGTCTATTTTAGTTCTCATCCCAAGTGAGCCAGGTAAAAAGAATTCTTCAGCCCTTTATCACCTGGCTCAGGTGTACTGGCAGGTGGAATCGAAGAAATAAACGAAGTGAGTTTTTTTTATGGCATAAGAGAAAAGAATCTTTATAAACTTATATACCCATAATTCATTTTAAACACCCATATAATAAAAACTGTATTCAAGATTTAAACATTCTTCCAAGGTATAAAAATGCATAATCAGTGTATACACTGTTTTTATTTTAAATGATTTCCTATCACTGATACTGTTTATGTAAAAGATTAGGGATTTTGGTGTTTCTGTTAATGAAACAAATATAAATAATCTAATTTATTCATGTGCTGTAAAATTTTTTTAGTCTAACACTGAAGCTATATAGTATACAAACATTAAATATAACTACATGCCTATCTTTTAGATGCCTTTTTATAATATAAAAGGTACTGTGAAAATGTTATAAAATCTAAATGTAAAATGTATTCTTCTTGCATTTTGGATTTTTTTCAAACACAATTGCCATGATGTTAAATTTTTTTTTTTTATTACTGTTGAGAAAAATGTAAAACCTTTTTTGTAGCTACACCTCTACTATTACCAAAGGAACATTTTCATTGTGTACCCATATTTCCTGATTACCTGCTGAACACTGCTTTACTACTGCTGTCACCATTCCTGTGCAGCTCTCTACTCTCAGTATTCTGTTTCATAACACCACGATTCAGCTCAGGAGATAATTAGTAAGCCATCTGTGAGATGTGTTCGTGAGGCAGTGGAAGGTGAGAAATGATAATATTATCTATACTTTTTTACATGTTGAAACTATATATACTAAACTATACTACACATACAAAATGTTAGTTTGCATGTGCTTTAGATTTACATTTCATTACATTTTTGTATTTAAAAAAAATATCTATCTATAAATTTCAATACATTTTAAATCATTATTAAATCATTATTAAATCAACACCTGACTCAAATCTAATCTCTTTTGGGAGACGATGCATGGGTGTATAGGTTGGGCTGCTGTATTGTTGAGTTAGTTTGATAAAAGAAAATGCCAATAAAGATATTTTGGGGAAAAAAAATATCCATATTTTGGGAAAAAACATTTCCAGAAAAGTTGGAACAATTTGTAAAAATACAAAATAAGAGACAAAATAAGACTGAAAAGGTATGAGTAACACTGTTGTAGAAGGCTCTACAATTAGAGTTTAAGTGGAAACAGGAGAGGACATCACGATTGAGTATAAAAGGAGCATCCACCAAACACTTAGACTTAGCAAGGAAGGATGGGTCATGGTTCACCACTTTGTGCTGAACGTCATGAGAGAATTGTCAGTCAGTTTAAATACAGTGTTTCTCAGCACAAGATTTTAGGTCTATTGTTTGAGAAACTGTCATGCTGCCATAATGAGGGTGCATCAGTGCCTATGGCATGGGTGATCTGCATGTATGTGAAGGTATCGTTCATGCAGAAGGATTTTATTAGTGTTTTGGAGAGACATACTGTATGTATCTTTTCCCAAAGAACTCCATGCCTATTTTTAACAGGATAATACCAGGCTTCATTCTGCACAAGTTACAACAGTGTGGATTTGTAGACACAGAGTATGTGTGCTTGACTATTTTGCCTGCAGTTCAGCTGTCTCCTATTGAAAATGTATAGAGCATTATGAAGAGGAGTAGCATACAACAGTGACCATGGACCGTTGAGCAGCTCACGTCTTGTATACAGCATGGTATACAGAATGGGCAACAATTTCATTTGCAAAACTGCAACAATTTGTGTCGTCGCTTCCCAAACAATTAAAAAGTATAATTAAAAGAAAAGTTGATGTGACCCAGTGGTAAACATGCCTCTGTCTCAACTTTTTTGGAGTGTGTTGCAGGCATCAATTTCTTTTTTTATCTATATTTAATACATAGAATGATGTTTGTCATTGAAAACACTGAAATCTTCTTTGTCCAAGAGTGGACATGTTTTCAGTTCATTTCTCCAGAAGTAATGTCAGAATGTGGTGTGGCTCATGCAATACACAGAAAAGTATTCTTTATATATGTTTTCTAATTGGGAATTTGATTTTGCAGACGTATGGAAATGTATGAAAATGTATGGGAAGTGGTAGTATTATATTTGCAATAAATTTCTCTCAATAGTTAGGGAAAAGAATTTATATTTGAGATCATTTTAATGTTTTTTTGGGCAGGACCTCAGAATCTCAGACTGCTGAAAAATATTTTTATTTTTAATATATGTTCAATCCACAATAAGAATTAGAATTATATTTCACATACATAGTATACTGGACAAAAAATGCAAACAACAACACATTGCACAGACAGCAAATGAACCAGCAGTTTTAAAAAGGCTGATATACTGTATACTGTAATGTGTTGTAAAATACTTAAGATTTTAACGTTAACGTATACAGAGAGCGTAGGAGTGCATATTCACTGCATGATATAAGAAAATGCACAGCACATTAGATGAATAACATCAGCATCTGTGGATACCGCTAGCAGAATTCTTAATACTTTGCTGTTGAGAATGGTCTTTGTTGTTCTCTGAGTGGAACATGCGCACTATGTCAGTGACATTCGTATTCGTATGCAGCAAGCGGTCTTGTCCTTGTTTCCACTCCTGCTTGACTGGTTAATTACCAGCATTCACTATAGCTTTGCCACTGCATTAGTCTCCCTTGTCACTGTAGCTTCATTGCACACACTTAGCAATAAGTGCCATCATAAGTAGCATCTAGATCTTAGAAATGCAAGGTTCAGTTAATATTACGGCTCTTAGAAACCAGTCTTAGGACCTATTTGTCCAGCCGATTAAAGTCAGGAAAAGGTGTATAGTTTCTGCTGAATAAAGAGGTGCCAAACATAACAGGAGGACACTGGAAATTGGAAACTGGACTAATATAAATGGGTCTCCAACGGGAATCAGCAAAATGTGATTCAAACAGATGAATTTATGTTATTTTAATTTCACTCTTTGTACAAATCAAATGGGAATGATGGAAGATGTGTCTTCTATCTCTATCTCCTTCCATCTCTTCTATTTCTCTCTATCAATTTCAATATACACTTGTATTTATTTACAAGACATGGCATCACTTCATATTTCATAATCATTATTTCAATACCATCTGAAATGCATCCACACATTTATATGGTGTTTTTAATTATTTTTTGGGGGGTGGTGGTGGGCGTTGGGGTAGTGATGTTAAGGGATGTTTTGGCAAATACTCAAATCAACTCAAGATCCTGCTCTATAAAAAAAGATTTACGTTCATATTCTTAGGGGAATTGAAAGGTTCCTTCTGGGAAATATTCATTTGTAGGGTTCTACATGAAGCCTTTAAAGCTTCATAAGCCTTTAAAAAAAAACCTCAATGGCTATAGATTTAACCTGTCAATGCAATGTACCAATCATTTTTTTATTTAAGACCATGACTGACTGTTTATAGAATACAAATTACATGTAACATAAACTTTGCTATTTCTTTTCAACGAAGAATATCATAAAAGGGACAGATAGAAATACAGTAATGCTTTTAATATTACTTATGGATTATTGAATTCAATTTCACCAAGAACCTGTCACAGAATGGGGATCTATACATCTGAAGTAATTTCGCTTGGTGACAGCTTACCCCCGAGTGTGGCTGATACTAAGAAGTGAGTGCCGTATTTCTTGATCAGGTTTTCATGGATCTGCTGGAGAGTCGGCCTCCTTCCAAGTAGCCTGAGGTTGCGTAGGAATTCAGGAGACAGAGGCAGAGGAGCCTTGAAGAAATCTCTCTTCTCTGTGGCCAAGCTGTTCACTTTCCAATGACTGAATTCCCTGAATGAGCAAAATAAACAGAAAAAAACATACAGGGTTCATCTCAAATTTAGCTGTGTTGAGGATTGGTATTCAATTTAAGATCATGCTGCCAAGCATTAATGTAGTGTGTATGCATGTAAATATGTAAAATCCAAACCTGAATATCAGCAGAAAACAGGCTAACCTCACATAAATATGCATGGACAACATGGGACTGAATATTGATGCCTTTGAATTTAAAGTGGGGTGAGTATAAAACATCTCTTCAGAAGCTTTACAGCCCTTCAAACCCTTTACGAGAATCACACTGATAGCAGATTTTACTGTCAGCATCCATACATTGTGCTTACTCATTTGCACCCATGTTTACTGAGTCTGTATCAGAATCTCCTCCTCTATATCTGTACAGATCTAAAAACCTTGAATCGATTCTACCATTTGATGTCTATTCTACAACACAGACTCTGTCAGTAACATATTGAATTTGTTAGAATGGGGACATTTAGGACTGTTCTTTCTAATCTCAAAGTGTTTTAGCAAGCAAGCTTGCTAGCCATGCATAAGCTAATGATGATCAATGGTCTTGATTAAAGGGTTTTAGCACCAAATGATTGCACCTGGAGCTCAGTTGGTGAAGAGAAACTGTGCAGGACATCTAATGCACCCTCATGCTCAAGTACATGGGCTAAAGAGAACCTCAACACTTTAACGATGATAATGTTGATCTACATATATTAACTGCACTTTAATGTACTAATGCTTACTGTACATTATACAGTAAAATACTAGCAGCACAGTTTGCAGAAAAATAAAACACATTTACAAACAATACTATAATGAGGTACACTGAAGTACCAGAAAAACTGGTATACCAGTTAATACTTGATAGGTCCACCACGGAATGTTGGGGTGGGGGTTTCATTGCTCAGTCCTCACACTGATGTTTGATGAGGCCCTGGCATTGAATTCTGATGTTACTTGAGGCAGTGTTGCACGCTTATTACATGAAACGTTCAGTGGTTTTATGGCCAGACTGTTGTTATAAGTTTGAGGTTTTGCCGGAAATCTGGTGCAGCTCTGACAGTAGCTCCAGCAAGACAAATCACAGGTTCAGACATTATCATATCTGTAGTACTTGCTCCTTTGCTTAAACTTGAATGGAGAAAAATAGTACTGTTGTTTAACAAAGAAAAACTTAGAAGCATTTGTATGGCTTCTGTGAGGAGAGATTTATTAAAAAAAAGTCAGAGCTTTGTAGCATTTAGTAACTATCCAGAAGAGAGGACATAACTAATTGTCTTATTTACTGTGTGCTATAAGAGAGAAAAAGTTGAGAGTTGAGTGGAGGACTTTATATCTGCTTCAATATGTGATACCAGGAACCATAAATGAATGAATGTATTTATGTATGTTTCTATTTGTATTTTGCTTATTTCCTTTATTTATTTTGTCCCTTTATTTATGTATTTATTAATTTACTTGTTTTTTATCTTTTTTTATATAGATCTTTTTCTTTTTTTTTACAACTTTCCCTTTTATTTACAAATTTCCCTTTAATCCCACTTATTATTGTATTTCTGTTGTTGTTATTTCTATTTACTTCAGAGGTTCAATAAATAATATTTAAATACTCACCATAATAAATAATAAATAAAGCACTAGGATAAACATTCCAGGATGCTCTGCTTTTTCTATACTTCATTGCTGTAAATGCTCTCAGCACTACACATGTTTCTTCAATGAATAGTGTTCTATATTACAACGCTGCATGGCAATAAAACAGTACTGTTAAAATGTTAGTTCCAACCTTGCAGTCTGATTGAACAAGGAGTGTTCTAACCGTGTTGCTATTTGTGACAACACAACTTTTTCCCTTTTTTTTATCACTTCGCTGATGTGTTGCCAAGTAACGAGTGACACTCTGCCAAGTAAGAACAAGCTTTTCCTGAGACCACCAGCACAGCGAGCCAGACTGTTTGATGCCTTCACACCCTACAGTGCAACCTTCTTTTCTCTAACTGCACAATGAACAGAAGTTAAATTCTACACAATTGTATGCTTTTTTTGTCCTTTTTTCCTTTCATCACATATTTTGCTAATTTGCACTTCAAACTTACCTTATTTGGGCATACTGCATAAACCGTATACCTTTTGTAGCCTACTGTGCTAAGGAAGGCCAGGAAATCGTTCCCGTTGCTTAGCAACAAATCGTTTGTTGTGGAACTACTTTTTTGGGCAGAAGGTATTGTCAGTACGTCAGTATTAACCCTTGTCTTGTCTTAAAGGTCAAAATGACCTGCAACTATGTTTGTCAGTAGAGAAAACCCCTAATTGGTCTTTTTTCCAACTTGAAACTTGATGAAAGTGACCCCAACATTAGAAAAGTGAAAAGTGAAACATTGCCTTTTTAAATATTTAAATATTGTCTTGAGCGGCACGGTGGCTCAGTGGATAGCGCTGTCGCCTCACAGCAAGAAGGACCCAGGTTCGATCCCCGGGTGGGGCGAC
>JAOTRJ010000045.1:23126367-23138193 GCA_028564905.1 Leptodoras praelongus | reverse complement strand
TTGCCGGCTGGGCACCGGCTCCCCTGTGACCCCGTAACTGGGAATAAGCGGTACAGAAAATGACTGACTGACTGACTGTAAGTAAACCTATTTCTCATTAACATATTATTATATTTTAAATTCACTCTAAATAATACTGTGGTTTATTAGTACACTAGTCATTTGCATATTGGAGAAAGTATACTAGAAAGTGACACACTGACCTGAATGTATGGCTTACTCTAAAATCTAGCTTATTCTTCTTCACACAAAGGCTTCCAATCTAGGAGTCATTTTTTTGCCAGAGCATATTTGTTTCATTGTTTCTGATTGAAAAAGTAAACTTTCCTTGCTGCAGCATTGCCAGAATTCACAGAGCACAAGCTCAAGCTGGCATTGCATCACTTGATCACATAAAGAACATCATTTCAACAGTGTCTTTTTCAGGTGATTAAATGGGACATTTAAAGGGTAGTCCTAAATACCGCAGTGAGATAGATAGATAGATAGATAGATAGATAGATAGATAGATAGATAGATAGATAGATAGATAGATAGATCAACAGATTGATAGTTAGACAGACATACAGATCGACAGATATACAGGCAGACAGACAGACAGATAGACAGATTGACAGACTTATAGACAGATACAGACATATATATACGGATAGACAGATAGATCAAAATCAAGAAACTGTCATTTAGGCTACATTTGACAATACTGATCTAATAATATTTAATCAAATTTACTTGCTCAGTAAATCGTTGATATTCCAGAAAGAACAGAAAAGTGCTTTTGCCAGTCAAAATAGGCTCCTTCAGCAGCATTTCCTTGTAATATAATATGTAATGTAATATTAAAATTAAAATGTAATATAATTACATTTTCTAATAATAACACTGGAGAATGGATACAGACAGACAGACGAACTCTTAAATTTGCTAGATCATAACCTTCAAGGTCCTGAAGATTGTAGCCATTAAAGTGTACAAAATGTATAAGATGCTCTTTATCACATGGGTGAGGAGTTTGAGATTTCCTAACCATATTATTGTACCATTCTCTACTGTATACTGATACATACTGATAAACCTAAAACTGAAAACAAATATAGCACATGTAGTTGGACTTTTCTCCAAGTATATTCAGACAAGTTAGTATATCAAATACGAAGCTGTAATTCCACTTGGCAAGAATACTTGTAGTAGTGTCATTTTTTCCATAAGGAGTGTGTTTAGATATAGCTTTAGATGTAGCTTTAAGTTGTATTTAGAAACATGTATTTTATATAGAAATATGAAATTCACATAACTGAGCATTCTTATAGGTGTAGTTGTTCTTTCTCTCTCTTTCCCTCTCTCCACTAGTGCTTTTAGAAAGAGATCTGTGATCATATTTAAAGGCCAGGGCAGAGGAAACGGCAAGTTGCAGGGTTTTTGGCCCAGTCAGATGAGTGAATGTTTATGTTCCTTCACTGAACCACACAGCACAAGCACACAAATTCACACTACCTAAGCAAGAACAAACAAACACTTTGGTCTTCAGGACAACCTGCAAGACAACCTTTCAAACAGCTCCAGCAAGACCTTTTTTGCTCTCTGCAAACCCATCATGCTTCGGCGAGGGTACACTCTGCAGTTTTCTGCAGGCGAATGCTGAGGCGCTGATCATAGTCAACCACACACAGGTATGGGGCAGAAGAAGCAGACTAAAAAAAGCCAAAATCCACCTACGGAACTGCTGTCAGCCACAGTGAAGGGGGAAAAACATTCAGTGCTCTCTCATCATGACTTTATATAGAGCAGAGTGCCAATCGATGCATCATCCTTAAAAACAAATAATAAAATATAAGATCATCTGTTCAAAATGATCAGAATGCAAAAACAGTGCTGCCTCCAAGAATAAAAAGGTACTTTTTTTTCAATAATCATTTTTCAACATCATTCAAACACAGCAGCTGCCATTAATGTCATGTGAACATTTGGTGATGGATGGGCCAACAGAAATGATCCAAAAAAATGACTAAGAATCTTTTTTAAATGAACCTACTTGAGAGTTCTTTTGGACAGCAATGATATTTATTTAAAACAATTCTAATATAATGTTCACTGACTAGAAATGTTTCTGCATATCTGCATACATTTGGCTTGAAGTCACCAGATTTTCAGAAGTCCTAAAGCCAAATAAGGAACTCAATTAAACCAATGATACCAAAAACACTGTTGTTTCTTTATTTGCTTTTAATGACAGTGTGCACTAGAGCTGGCATGCACATGTTTGTGCAAAACCTTCCAATCCATTTTAAATCCAATCCATCTGATTATCATCTGAACAATGCTACGGCAGAAGAGGTTAGACATGAGGAAGATCTGACCTAACAAAGCAGTTATTATGGTTATGCATTATGGTCACCCATTTGCAACCTAGAAAATCTGCAGAATCTTGCATATCAAATATTTAAGAGTGGAATATCTACATTTACAATTTCTTTGTTCTAAAAGAGCTGAACATTCTAAACCCCTGTTCTTTTACAATTTTAAATAAAAAGTAAAATCTCAGATATTCAGTGTGTTCTCAGACTTTTGGACCCTAGTGCACTTTTCCACGTGACATGAATTTTTATATAACTCTCAGCACCTCCTGTTGATAAAACAGACATTTAACAGCATGTTGGTACTTAACAAAGGCAAACATACACTGAAGTACCAGAAAAACTGGTACTGGAGCCTATTGAAAACACACATATGCACATGATTGGTTGAGCTCATCAGTGCGTATATATAAAATGACAGACATCTACGGAAGCTTCTAGAGATGTTTCCAACACGAGAATGGCAAGTTATCATGATTTTGCAATTTTCAACAGGATTTAGTGGAGAGTTGGAGCTCGTGAGATGGGTCATAACATTTTGAAGGCAGAAGCAAAGTTTGCATTTTCATGTATGAGCATTTCAAGGATGTACTGCGACTACAAGAATTCTGGCAAATCCTTGACAGCAGTGTGGCTGTAAAAAGACATGACGAGGCATTCAACACTGCCTCAAGTAACATCAGAATTCAGTGCTGGGGCCTCAAAAAACCTTGAGGCAAACAGTGTGAGGACTGTGCAACGTTCCCTCCAAGAGCCTGTGGAGGACCTACCAAGTATTAACTGGTATACCAGTTTTTCTGAGACTTCGTTGTATACCTGATGGTTGAAGTTGGTGAGGTTTTCTCTAAGGAGACATATTCATGTAACAGCTAATGAAGGAGTCTTCAGTATAAGGACTGGGTAACATTCAGTATGTGTGGCAGAGACATGGCAGAGCTGGAGCTGCTATTGACATAAGCTATTAGGAACTTTAAATTTAACCATAAACAGATAAAAAAGCATAATGAACCATTCACTAATAATTTTTAGGCACAATCAAGGAAGAAAACACATGATATTGAAAAAATGTCCTTTTGTTTTATTGGAAAAGAAACAATTTCATGATAGTAAGAGTAACTCCACAACCCATTGGGCTGCCTCACACTGTCCCTGATAAATTTCCTATAAGAATATGCCCCATATTTCAGAGTCAAAAATAAGCTTTCCATATGTTTTTATGCCCAGTTTATTCATATTTCTAGGCATTTTAGGTTTACATGGAGTTCATAGATAATTCTTATCCAGAGTGAGCCAGGGAGACCTGACCATTTTTTAAATAAAATAACATGATAATTACTCATAATTGTATTTGAAAATAAAACCACTACACTAACCTTTTAATGCCATTTTTATTTGCAATATTCACCGCATCCTTGAGCTGGAATTTATCACAGCAAGACAAAGTTTCATAGCTGAAGGATGTGGACTCCTTGTTACAGGTACACACACTCTTTCAACCTTTTCTGGTGTTCAGACTGTACATGGCTTGCCAAGTGGTTTCAATTTCAAGAAGCGTTGTTATGAGAATTTTTGGCCCACTTTTTAATTGTGTTCCGAAAGGGCACAACACCAAAACGAGGAATAACTTAATGAGAAATAGCCGCTGAGTAGCAATCACAGAGTCGCCATTTAAAAATAAAAATGTTTCAACAATGCTTCAACTCCATGTTGATTAAAACGGCATCAGTTGAGCTGCTGTTTCTCCCACAAGTCACTACACTAATCAAACTATCGTCTGAGAATTACACATATGAAAATCGTGAGATCTCTCTGGCTCACCCTGTAGAATTTAAATGTTAAATTGTTTCCCCAACTATAGATCTGGCAGGAAAAAATAGTTTTAATCAGCTAAACGGCTCATTTTAATGACTAATCAAAAAATATAATATATTAATATATAATATATTATCATGCATTTTTCCCTTTAGATCATGATATTTGATATTTGATAGAGCAAACAGTAATTTAACTCATTCTGGTGGTGAAAGCCATGAAATATTCAAGATTATATAACAATTATTTGCATAGCGCACACGAGTATGATTCTAGTGCTGTGAAAATCATGAAAATAAATGTGAACGTCAATTGTGTTAGTCAGTGCAGAACATGAGGGAGAAGCTGCGAGGTCTGACCCAGTTATGCCATGTGTTTGCACCTATCTCTGTATCTGTATGGCACTTTTTATGACATGGATGTCACAGCCTTGGCGAGATTTTACTCTGTATGATGGGCCACAACATGCGAGGAGGCTTTTTCTGTTCTGTTAGGACTGGTCTAATGAATATACGTCAGATACAGGCAGCAGATCTCTGCCCTATTAAATGCCTATGGGAGATTTTGGAGTGAGGTGTTATGCAGCGCTCTCCAGAACCATCAGAAAATGCAAAATAAGTCAATATATTTTTAAAGAATGGTTATTCCTCCAGTATAGCTCCAGATACTTCTGAAGTCTGTAGTAGTATGTACTTCCTTCAGCTGCTCCCATTCCTTAGGGTCGCCACAGCAGATCAAGTCTACATCTTGGTCTGGCACAGTTTTTACACAGGATGTCCTTCCTGCGGGGTGTTGGGATAGAGTTGAGAGCCTTGCTCAAGGGCCCAATAGCACCAGCCCCAGTCTGGGCTTGACCCCCTGACCTTCCGAACTACAACTCTTAACCTACTGGTCAATGGTACCATTGCCCCTCTCTGAAGTCGATGTCAACTTGCATTAAAGCGGTTCTGGCAGCTCATGGTAGCTTACACTTCATATAGCTTGTAATTTATTTTTCTTTCAAACAGACCTCTATGGAAATCTTATCTTATTTGGCAAATAAATTAAAAATCAATGCATACACACATATATAGAACACAGAAGAATTACTGTGTCTCCAGGTCCATGATGCAACACATGAGTCAGTAAAGGGATTTCTTACACAGGCCTAACTAAGCTCAGCCAAGATAAAAAAAAACGCATTTCAATACCCCTGCAGAAAAACACAGCAGAACTACAGCTTACCTGTAGATCTTGTAGCGTGTTGAGAAGCCCTGCTGAAAGCGCTCCTTGAACTCGGTGTACTCTGGGCACCGGTGGAAAGGTCCCTTGTCAGATAGAAGCCAGTCCAGCTGAGCCACACTTGCCTTGCCAGGCAGAGATGAGAAAGACAATGGTTCAGGGCGCTCAGCTGAGGCCAGGAGCCAGCTCAGAGCACCCAGAGGTGCCCAGCGCCACAAGAGCATCAAGAGGAACCATCTAACACCCAGAGCGCTCTGCCAACACGACGCCATCCTGCCCCCGGATGCCTGGGACCAGCATTCTTCTGCCAAGCCTGCCTGACCTGGAACCAGAGAAAGGAAAAAGACCATATCAGATGTTTCACTGTCGGGTCGATAAACCTTAAGTAAGTACATTAGCAAGAGCTAGGTTTCTTTCTTTTTTAATGAAAAGCAATTATTTACATTCCTGATAGAATATTAATTTGAACTAAGACAATGAAATATAGTGTTGCTCTAATGAAACATAAATTAAGGTATTACAAGAAAGTAAGGCAATGGTTCTGAATTCATCTTTTTGTGTGGCTATGTCTCTTTCACTGCAGACCGTTTCAGCATTCTTGTATAACTCTGTAATTGAATGTCTGTGTATTTTTTTGCAGAAGATAAGTTTTGCGGAAGAGTTTGTGAGCCATAGTAAACACTCAATTATTCAATAGTTCACTGAAGGAAAAAAATAAACAAGTCGAAGGGTCTATCATGGGCCAAATATTAATAAGTAAGTGGTGGATTCAGCAATGCAACATGGGATCTGGGAGAGAATTTACTAATGTACTGATGCACATATTATACTAGGGAGGAATCTGGGATCATCAATATTCCCTGACACTGTTTCCTCATCTTTAGCAAATTTACAATGGAAATTAATTTCACTGGGACCAGATATGCGGCTGGATTCTTAATGATGTATAAACGACCTTGCTTTCATTTGGAAGTGGAGCAAGATACTATTATTTCAGAAAAAAAAGTGTGCAAGTAGCAAATCTGGATCCAAATCCAAGGCATGCTCTGTAACCCAGTAATAACTGTCCACAGAATAGTACATACCTACCCAATTCATAAAGCTGCCTGAGGCCAATGGATATCCAGACATGATGTTTATGTAAGAACATATTATTTCCACACTCTCACTGGTAGTACTATTACTATTAAAGAAATTTAAATTCCCTAATTTCTCTGTAGAATATCCTTCTCCTCCCTGTCTTTCCTTTAATCCCTCTCTTTGCTTTGTAGCCCAGCAATCCTCACACTAATCTAATTCCTCACTATTCTATTTCTCTTCCCAGTCTCCCTTATATAATTCATTCTCCTTCAGTCCTTTTCTATTTCCTTTATACTATTGTTTTGTTTCATCCAATTCCTCCACGGGTGTGTAATAAAAGCACTGTTTCGACAGGGAGAATAAATTATCTCATCTTTGCAGGGTAACAGCTGAAGAGTAAGCACTACTTACTTCACAATACAGTGATTTAATGAGAAATACTGTATATTACAGATTCGTTTCTGCCATACAGTTTCTGCTTGTATGAAATATATGTACACAAAGTATTTATAGTTTGCACTGCACTAAATGCAGACAGAGCAAAAGTGAACCCAGAGAAACTGAAGAAAAAGAGTATGTACAGTGTGTGTATGTGTGTGTATGTTTGAGAAAGGGAATGTCCATGATGAACTACATTACTGTGCTGATAACATTGATCAAATCCGGCAACGCTGCTCCAGGTTCCCCTAAATGCCAGCCTATTTGTCAAACTAAAACAGAGCCACTGCTAACAAAGTGCCTTTCTCAGTTGTTAAGAAAAAAAAAGTGGTGTTAATATCATTCCAACACCTAATTCACTACTTTAAAGAATGCTTATATGCATTTATGATGCAAGGGAGCATATGTTATGTGGATAAAAACAAATCCACACAAGCTGGCTCTTGGGATTCCATCAACAAACAACATACAGTAGAACTGATTTAGAAATTTGTTGAGCTCTGTTCATCAGAATCTTTATGTATTGATCATAATTGTAACAGTTGTAACAGATTCAGTTGCATTTTAGGGGCATCTGACTAAAAACAAGCACACTTAGCTATCCATAATATAGTGCATGATATAGTGCAAGAGATGTAGGACAGATGAATGGGACCTTTCGCATAACTCTCGTATTGTTTCTTAACGATAAGTACATTCGGATTCATTGCTTTTCAGATTTATGTAACTTCCTCGACTGAGGTATTTATCTCCTATTCAAAGATTAAATGTTTCCCCAGTAGAAAAGCTGCTGTTCAGTCACTGTGCTTAACTTTTGCGGGTATAGTTTCTATCGCACTGCTAGTCCCTTCAATCTAATTAGTGCAGCTTGAATGTGATTGCCGGTATGACTCACATCACATCATAAAATCTGAGTGGCTGTTGCCTGGTGACATTTATATTTCATTCACAATTGTTTACATTTCTTTCTGCTCTTATTGCTTACTTTCTGCTGCTTTTGCTCTCTCTGCACAGAAATTCCCTCGTTTATCTCCAGATGAAACGAACGCACCTCTGCAATGAGAATACACCGCAGCTAAGCTTCATATGGTGCTCGTTCACACAAAACATTTCTATAATTTGCCCTGGATGCATGATAAGTCAAACAGAGAATGAGAGAGAAGCTCTGACAGAACTATGACATTACATACAGTGATGCTGTGCGCTAGGGACGTGCATCTCCATCACTGAGTCACGATGCGATACAGGATAGAGCTCATCGCATTGCCGATGATCTGATACATTAAACATACACATGAAACACCGCTAATGTAATACGATATGATTCACTTTTACTGTGAAGCAATGCCATTCAACATGATTTTGATTCAAACCAATACAATGGGAAAAAAATTCGAAAGTATATGATCCTAAAAGCTCTTCCTCGTCTATGATAATCTGTGCCTTGCCCAGACACACCTCTAACTCGTATGAGACTTGGACAAGAGATCTGACAAAGAACTGGCCACTGACAGGCGCACAGATCCGAGACAGCATGCTTGAGAAAGGAAGAATTGATCTAAATATAAAATTCTCAGACATCCCGTCTCTCCCAGACGTTCCAAGAGTCTCCTGCATATTCATAGCGGCTCTCTGACGCCTGCAAATTATATACAATGTCCTTTTTTTGAGAGCAAGCGAGCAAGAAAGCATGAGTCTGACAGAGACTGAGAGAGGCAGCATCAAATGTAGCAAGAAAGTGGCGGAGAAAGCATCCTGATTGGTTTCTCTTTGTGCTAAGTAGACCCATCAGTTTTCTCCGTGGTCAGGGTTCACAGTCCACCTATCTCTCTCTCTTTCTCTCTCATACTCTCTCAAGCTCCCTCATTCATTGTCCATTACTTTAGTGTCCCATAAAAGAAAATATGAGACGCACTTCACCCCAGACTACACTAGTGTGCCCCTGGCTAATAGGGTGAAAATAATAATAGTGTTGCTTGCTGCAATAAATGGTTGGATAAATGATTGTAAATTGCATGCTGAGGTGAGTTTAGCAGGTGTCATTCATTCATTAGCACAGCTAATGTTACATAAACAAAATCTGGCTAGCTGCTAATGAGCTACTGTATTGAGGCCCTACATGATGAGGTTAAGCTCCCTTGCTTGTAAACTTGCTTAAAGTTGTAACAGTATAAAAAATGAGTTAAATAATACAATACAATACATTACAATACAATACATGGTTGGTACATGGTGGAGGTTAGGAGGTTGGTCCTACGTCCCTGAAATGAGTTTAATGGTAACATTTCTAAACAATAAAGGCCTAGGGCCTAGGGCCTCTAGTCCTTCTTGCTGTGAGGCGACAGCGCTATCCACTGCGCCGCCCTTGATGCATGCCTATTTCATCCCAAATTGTATCTGGTGCACATTGTGAACTTTTATGCAAATCTGTGAATCTTTCCATCCGTACTACACACTCAAACTGTTTTTTAATGCAGCTTTACCTTTTACAGACACACATAAAATCCTGTCACGCTTACTACCTTGACTTTCCACAAACAAATAAGCCACATACATATGTGGGGGAGCTAACACTAATGAGGCATTCACGTGAATATGAGTGAGGTAAAGAGGTGAGTGTGAAAGCATTATGTCTGTTTCTGTAAGCAAGCATTTTAATAATGGCCAGAGCAACACCTCATGTGCATCTCTTTCTTATGGCTTCTCCCATTTGGCTGAGGCTGAGCTCAGAGCTCTTATTCTTTCATAGCTCATTACGCTGGAAAAGAAGCAAATTACATTCAACTGTTGAAGTGCATAGAAGATGGTTGCCGAACAGTTGCCAAACCAGCTCTTTTCAAGCCAAATCATCATTCTTTATTTCTCTCTCTTTCCATCTATCTATCAATCAATCACACCCCTTTCCAATGACCTCACTTCCACTTTCTTCCTGCTGGCACTGCTTTATCTCGGCTCTGCATGTTGGAAGGCAAGGCTGATGAGGCTAATTCCACTGAGCGTTAACTAGGGTGCAAATCCAGACGGCTTCCAAATCCCGTGCCATGAGCACTAATTGCGCACTTTCCTTTATCTTTTTCGAAGGGGGAAGGACTGAAGTGAAGTAATTTAATGGCATTTTTTATACTAGAATATCTTGGCAGAATTCTTCCAATCTTCAAATTTGCCTTTCAAATGAAGCCTTGTGCTTGAGCAGTGGCATCCTAGACTGATGCTCTCGCTCATACCTTCATTACCTCTGGGGATCCTGACTAATTATAAAATACATAAAACATATTGAAAATGCCAGTGAAACAATGGAAGAAGTGCTGAATTTAGCTGTGACATTTACATGCTCAACTTGCATAATTCAGGTGTCTTTATATTTACCCTCAGCACCCTGGAGGATATCTGGGAATAAGAAAGAACGGCTTCGATTTTATTACTGCATAATTGGGACATACAATGGTATGAGGTCTCTCTAGACTACCCCTTTTAAAAGGGCATTAGAGGTGAGCCTAAGACATCCAGCCAGCTGGGCTTCTGCAAGATGTTCGCTTCACCTGAAGGCTTCAGTGGGGTGTAATGGCACAGAATCTAATTGATCAGATAATACTCATCAGGAGGTTTGAGGGATTGGTGGATGGCCGGTGTGCACTGGAACACTGAAGGATTATCTTACTGCTTAACAGGGTTCAAAGTCTCTGTAGCACGGTGCATTTGTATCTAATTTTATCCATAGTGATGTAGAATTACCCATCTGGAGCAAATGCCATGTGGAGAGGAGAATCTGTGCAGAGTGGAGAAGTGAATTGTCAAGGACTTATCTGCCAGCATGTTTTTAACCTCCATCGTACTGGCAAATCTCTCACAGCATTTCCTGAGCACTCTTATATTCATTAATATGTTTACCTTCTGGAAAACCACCGACGAATCATAATCCAGTCATCAATTCTGTTATTAATAGCTCCTTAAGTCAACATCCATCGCCGAATTAGTTTGATTGATACTTCTGGTAAATTCCTCAACAAAATGGTTTCTCTTTAGGTTTGAAATGGCAGAATGTACAGCTTCATTAGACTAACAGCATGTTTTCAAGTTTTTCTGGTTTGAATCTCTGCCAGGAAAAGATGTGCAACATATCAGCTGGGTTTCTGATGTAGTAAATAAATGCATTTTAGTCTCAGAATAGATGAACAAGTCTGCAAAACACATGAAGATGGTGATACAAACACATCAAACCTTCAGCTGAGAATATATCACAAAAAATCTAGCCAAAATTAGCAAGGATTTTTAAGACAAATATATACTATACAATATATTAGACATGATTGGCATCCTGTCTAGGGTTGTTCCTGCCTTGCCCCCTATGCTGCCGGCTAGGCACCAGGTCTCCCATGACCCTGAAAAGGAATAAGCGGTCAAGAAAATGAATGAATGAATGAATATACTAGACATACTAAATAGTAGAAAGAGAAGGTGAGCTATATGTATGCTAGACAGCTACACGTTTCCTCTTTTTTATATATAAAACAGTTAGCTCTGAACAAATCATTTGACTGGACAAGAGGTATTCCATGAGTATAACAGCACTGAGACTATTAACTATACATGTATCACTCCACTTTACAGGTGTGTTTTATTAATCATTAATTAGGCTGCATTAAGAATCATTAGCGATCTCACAAACCCCATTTCCAGAAAAGTTAGGACACTTTCTAAAAATGCAAAAAAAATAAATAAAAACTGTACTTTGGTAAATCATTTGAACTTTTATTTAACTTATAAATGTACAAAGAAATCATTTTCAGTATTTTCACTGACAAACCTGTCTGTACTGTCAGTCAGTCATTTTCTTGGCCGCTTAATCCCAGTTACAGGGTCACGGGGGAGCCGGTGCCCAGCCGGCAACTCTGAGCGCAAGGGCAGGAACCAACCCTAGACA
>JAOTRJ010000045.1:23001685-23013135 GCA_028564905.1 Leptodoras praelongus | reverse complement strand
ACAATTTAAATGATTTCAAGTATTTATTTGTTTATTTTTTACATAATTTGGGCTTCCAGCTCATAAAACCCATGAAATTAGGATTACATTTTTTTTTATACTGTGGAGAAATCAGCCCAAACTACTTCTCAGTTTTGAAGGAAAAAAGAAAGAAAAAGGATCATGTCAAATCTATCAAAATATGGTACTTTCAAAACAATATGTCAATCTTCAATACTTGATTGCCTGGGACTTATGGAAGCCCAGATTTCCTTCATGCTTGCTGTCAGCTCTTCTTTGTTGTTGGGTCTGGTGGCCCTCATTTTTCTCTTGAGAATACCCCATAGATTCTCAGTGGGGTTTAGGCTGGTCAGTTAAGTACTGTGATGGCATGGGCATCAAACCAGGCTTTGGTGCTTCTGGCAGCATGGGCACAGGCCAGGTCCTGCTGGAAGAAGAAATCTGCATCTCCATACAGATCCTCAGCAGAAGGAATCTGCTCTAAAACACATCATCCTCTAAAACATTCTGGTAGACTGTTGCAGTGACCTTGGATTTAAGGAAGCAGAGTTTACCAACACCAGCACCAGACATTGCACCCCAGATCATGACTGACTGTAGATATTTCACACTGGACCTCAAGCAGTTTGGGTTCCTCACCCATCTTCCCCAAAACCCTTGGACCTTGATTCCCGAATGAAAGGTACACTTTACTTTCATCAGAAAAGAGGACCTTGGACCACTGGCCAGCGGTCCAGCCCTTCTTCTCCTTGACCCAGTTGAGATGCTTCCTACATTGGCTCAGGTTCAGAAGTGGCTTGACCCAAGGAACCCGACAGCTGTAGCCCATCTCCCATGGCTTACCCATGCTTTAGTAGATGACCCAGTTTAGTAGATGACAAGTGTATCTCAGTTTAAAACATTCATGCCCTGCAAAATTTGGGCTGATCTCTCCACAGAATTCTCATTTTTTTAATTCCTGTTTTCGTGGGTTTTTATGAGCTGGAAGCCCAAATTATGTAAAAATAAACAAATAAATACTTGAAATTAAGTGACAATGATTTTCCAAAGTGCTCCTTAGCCCATGTGGCTATGTCCATCATGGAAATTCTCTCACAAATTTTGGCACAAAGTGGCCTTTGGTGGATGCTTCTTTTATACTCTATATCTTGATGACCTCACCTGTTACCAGTTAAACTGCTAATTGTGCAACCTTCCAGAACAGTGTTACATGTACTACTTGTCTTATTTTGTCTCTGTCCCAACTTTTTTGAGTGTGTTGCTGTCAAATTCTTTGTCTTTGTCCTTTTTTTTTTTCCTTTTATTTAGTTTTTGTGCATTTTATCCAGGAAAAGTAAGCAATTCAACAGCTCTGCTGGCCCGATCTGTGTTTTTATAACCTTCTTTGAGGGTTGTTGCTACTGTCTTAACATTATTTGCTTCTTGCCAAACTTTTTGATAGGCTGGGGAACAAAACACCCAAATTAGTTACACTGAGTAAAGTTGCCAAATAGGAAATATAATTTGATTCTCTACACTATATTCGAACAAGCTAAATAGTGTCAGTGGGCTAACTGTATAATGGCCCTAGAAATATGTAGCGCCTCAGGAAAAGCCTCTACATTTAATCTGTGCTTCTGTGCAAACAGCGCATTAAAAGATTAGGGTGACCTTTCACCTTTCAGCACAGCTTTTTTTTTTTAGCTAGCTAGCCAATGTGAGTAGTTCATTTTGTGGATGCTTTCTTTATGATGTTGCAAAATGACTACAGTTACACTGAGACAGGCAGGCAGTAGTAGGAAGAGACAGCCAGCTAATAGAAGCTAAAACACAATATTTTGATTTATTGTAGTGTACATTTCTGTAATACTGAGCAGTTGTGAATCACAAATAATTTGGAAGCATCCCAAAATGCATACTACACACTGTATGAAGAAAAGGGAAAACTTTTCTAACCTTGTATAACTTGACTCCCTTTATTTCCCAAAGTCTTCAAGGATTCAAGATATACAAGGGTATAAAAGTGTTTCCTTTTTTCAGACATTGTGTACACACACAGATTTTTTTCTGGCAGATATGACAAAATTCCAAGCAGTATCTCTTGAGTCATGTAGTGGTTATTTATTCACCATAGACAAGATTCAGTCTCTAATGGTTAAGCATAATATTTGTATACCCCCATGACTGAGTGTTTTTGTCTGTCTATACATTCATGGTTCTTGTCAGTGTGATATGCGATTGGACATATTTAGGATTTATGTGGAATTATTAAGTAAACAGCAGATGAACTGATTCAATTTTGGAATTGATCCAAACAGGTTCAATGAACCTGGACCATAGCATTCAACTATACATTTTGCAAGTATTTTTTATCCTATCTAAAAGATTATTCAGACTATTTAGCTACCTGACACCTAAATTATAACACCATCCATCTTCCATCTTCTTCCGCTTATCCGGGGCCAGATCGCAGGGGCAGCAGTCTAAGCAGAGATGCCCAGACTTCCCTCTCCCTTGACACCTCAGCCAGCTCTCCCGAGGCGTTCCCAGGCCAGCTGAGAGACATAGTCCCTCCAGCGTGTCCTGGGTCTTCCCCGAGGTCTCCTCCCGGTGGGGAGTTCCTGGAAGACCTCCCCAGGGAGGCATCCAGGGGGCACCTGAAAAAGGTGTCCAAGCCACCTCAACTGGTACCTCTCGATGTAGAGGAGCAGTGGGTCTACTCCTCGCTCCTCGCGAGTGACCGAGGATCTCACACTACCTCTAAGGGAGCGTCTGGCCACCCTACATATCAGCCGCTTGCATCTGCGATCTTGTCCTTTCGGTCATTACCAACAGCTCATGACCATAGGTGAGGGTAGGAACGTAGATTGACCGGAAAGTCGAGAGCTTTGCCTTTCGGCTCAGCTCCTTCTTCACCATGACGGTCCGATACTCCGACCACATGACTGCGGCGACGGCACCGATCCGCCTGTCAATCTCACGCTCCGTCCTTCCCTCACAAGACCCCAAGATACTTAAACTCCTCTACTTGGGACAGGACATCTCCACCAATCTGGAGAGGGCAAGCCACCTTTTTCAGGTCGAGAACCATGGCCTCAGATTTGGAGGTGTTGATTCTCATCCAAGCCGCTTCACACTCGGGTATGAACCGCTCCAGTGCCTGCTGAAGGTCCTGGCTCGAATGAGCCAACAGGACAACATCATCTGCAAAAAGCAGGGATGATATCCTGTGGATCCCAAACCGGACTCCCTCCGGCCCCCGGCTGCGCCTAGAAATTCTGTCCATGAAGATTATGAACAGAACCAGTGACAAAGGGCAGCCCTGCTGGAGTCCAACATGCACCGGGAACAGGCCCGATTTACTGCCGGCAACGCGAACCAAGCTCTTGCTCTGGTCATACAAAGACCTAACAGCCCTTAGCAAAGGGCCCGGAGCACCCCCCACAGAATACACATGATTAGACATGTGTCATCAATAGACATGATTGACCCCTCCCAAGGACCCCAGAAAGGTTGGATACTCTGAACTGCCATTTGGCCCGTAGGCACAAACAACAGTCAGAGCCCTCCCTCCTACCCGAAGGCGCAGTTTACTGGGGTAAACACCAGCACTAAGCAGCTGAGCTGGGGAGCTATAAGCAAGCACACACCAACCCATCATCTCTCACCCTGGGCAACTCCAGAGTAGTGGAGGGTCCAGCCCTTCTCAAGGAGCCCAAACTGTGCGTGGAGATGAGTCCGACTATCTCAAGCCGGTACCTCTCAACCTCCCGCACAAGCTCAGGCTCCTGCCTTCCCAGTGAGGAGATGTTCCACATCCCAACAGCTAGCTGCTGTGTCCGGGGATCTGGCTGCCGAGGACCTCGCCTTCGACCGCCACCCAATCCACATAGCACCCGTCCCCAATGGTTTCCTCTGTGGGTCCACAGGAAGATTGGCCCACGTTGCCTCTTCAGGCTGAGCCCGACCAGGCCCCATGGGCAAAGGCCCGGCTACCAGGCGCTCACTCCCGAGCCCCAGGCCTGGCTCCTGGGTGGAATCCTGGCTGCACTGTATCGGGCGGCGTTGCGGGTCCTTTTGTCAGTTCTCTGGGCTTTTGAACTGCTCTTAGTCGGGCCCGTCACCTTGGACCTGTTTGTCTTGGGAGATCCTGACAGGGGTAATACCCCCTGGCAACATAGTGCCTTGAATCAGTCTGGCACTCAAACCCCTCCACCACGATAAGATGGAATAAATTATAACAATATAAACAAAAATCTTGCTCATCAAATGTTTCAAGAGGATGGTCACGAGTGCCTCCGCTGTCCGTCTTCCTTGTACTGAAACAATAAAGACATATACTTGATTCATTTGACAAAGCCAAACATTTAAACAATTAATTTTTCCAAGAAGGGGGAGGAGTGAAAGGACATTGGGGAGTGAATAAAATGACTGACTATCATGTAAAAAATTTCTTGCCAACCGTGGTACTTCAGTTTAAATACAGAGAAGCATGTCAGACCATAAAGCTGTTTTTCCAAATGTATTTTCTCAGGCACAATTTGCTAAGCCTATTACAAATTTTCTACCATATTTTGCTTATCTTGCAGATTAATTGTTCAAGTAAGAAATAGGAAAGGGAAAACTGGCTTCGTTCATTTCGTTTGTGTTGATAAAATAACATAATCTAGTTATTTTACACTACTGAATTGGGATTAGTTAAATTTATCCATGCAAAATGATACACAGGCTTTCTTTTTTTTTTCTAGACCAAGTCAATATTTTTTAGAGTCTACTTAAACTGAGCTGTAACATGGCTGCTTGGTCAGCTTATCCATATTACAGTGGTCTCTTTATTACTCTGAAAATGCTGAGACATACTGAGACACACTGAGACATTGGAAACCCTTTTGTTTATTATAACAACAAACAGCACTGATATTAGATATACAGTATAGTACAGTGTTAGAGTACATTGTTAGCTTTATTTAAAAAAAGGTCACTAAAAATGCCAGTAAATGGTGTGGCACTTGAAGCTTAAGACGAGGGAAGTAGTTAGATATTAAGTCAATTATTCATGGTAGCCATTGCATTGCTTATGGGACCCCACGGCACCAAAGGGCCCGTTTTAAACATCATTAAGGCAAGAAGAGTCTCTTGACTCAAGTTATTGACACAGAGGTCATCCAGGTTCATTGGACACAGCACTGGAGACATCAGCCCTGATTGAGTGTGAAATGATGCCCGATATTTGCCTGAAAGAATGTTCTGTTATGAATCCTCCCAGTAGACTGTGCTGGAGAGGAGCAATTTCATGTTGCCATGCTAATTTGAGTAGTACAAAAAGCCCTGCAGTGTCAGTTTTCTTTGTTGTAGTACTTGCTTATTACCGGGGGGCATACACATATAGCACTGTTGCAGAATGGAAAATGATGGAAGCTTGTATCGTATCCTAGCTAAGTCATTTCGGATGAGTTCAGTGTACTGATTTCTTTATTGTTTAACAGTTTAGTTTGGCCATCTTTGGTCATTGACCTTTCATGCATGACATCCAGAATTTTGAATTTAAATTATAATTCCATAATTTCCAATTTCCTTCACCCTACAGGATACTTCCCGTATATCATTTTAAATTCAGGCAGCTGCAACTGGCACATTGATTAGGTTAAGACTTGACTTAGGTTAAGATTTTACACACTACACACTAGAGAATAATCTGGGGGGGGTGCAAGTAATAGTCAGAATGGGCAAATCAATTTTAAAGCAGGCCTTATTATCTTCTAGTGTGGTTGAGGCATTATTCTTAAGAGTGATATTCCTATCAGATTTCTCTGCCTCACTAAAAAAAAAATACCATTGTAGCAAAATCATGAGAGTGCCTGTCAAACACTAGAGTGAAGAGTTATTTGAAGTTAGAAGTCTGGGTGTTATGTGCTGTCCACCTGCCTGTCTCTTCTTTGTTTCTTTCTCTTTTTTTCCTGCCTGATATGATCGTTTGCCATCTGTGGTCAGTGTTATGTGCTCTCAATCTTTCTCTCTGTCTCTCTGCCTAACATTAACCTTTTGACCTCTTTGCCATCAGGGAATGACAATACAAAACTGTCCCTGATGAGCAAGTACAAGGATAACATCATAGCCACCAGTACCGTTGACAGCAATCACCAGCAAAACATGCTCCTCCCACACAACACCTCCACCAACCAGCGCACGCGTCTGTCCAGCAACACGCGCGGTGAGTGGTCGGCCAAGCCTACGGATGTCTGCATAAATACATGCCACTCCCCACTGCCACCCACAGCTTCCATTCTCACTTCTTGGGTGTATCCCAAATGCTAGTGTGTGCTCAAATTGTAACAACTAACAAACATCAAGAAAAGATACATCAGTTTGGAACAATGCAAAAATGGATTGCGTACCCTCCTAATCAGTGTTTTAGTGTTTCATAAATTAATACACCTCGCTAAACCTGACAAGGTGTGTAGGAATGCTGGACAAACAACATAATTGGTAAGACACACACACATTCTTCAGCTAGGTTACATAAGAGTGCCTAAAACAAGTCTTGTAACATATTTTTATTGTTTCTGATATTCCTTGAATTCTTAGAGGTTGATTTTAGATTAGATGTGACTCCTAGTGTTTGGGACGAACCCTCGAAAGTGTGATGTTTTCCCTCCTAGCAAGCTTTGAATTTCATTTTCATTTATGTCTATCGTTCATGTCTCTATATAGTATGAATTCCAAGCACATCCCTAATCATGGAAACTTTACTTTGGGAACTTTCATATCAAATTTAGTTGCCTACATTACAGATGTACTGTTATATTTTCTTGTTTTTGTTGTTCTCTCTCTCTGTTTTTTTTATTTTTCTTTTTGATGTGGATGTGTGTCTGAGCATGTATGCGAATCTTTGTCTTTACAAGTACAATCAAGCTGCACCTTTCTTATATTGTACAATGTGCACCTTTTTAGACTTCAGCGCAGAAATATCTCTGCATTTTATCCATGTAGACGTGAGACACTCAAAACATCCCCAGATGACCCCAAATTTGTCTGTCTTTATTCTCTTACAATACAAGAGCTGTAATCACATTGCTGCGGCGCTTGATTACAGAGGTCAGCCACTGAGGGCTGGAGCAGAACAAAAAACGTGACTCTGCCAATTGTCTGACGAGATCTGCTTCTGCAACTTTACATTTTTTTAATTATATTTGGTGCATACTTTTCTCTTTATTTTGTTGCTCATCTAGCTGCAGCCTAAAGTAAACTGCTTACACAAAAAATACTTGTCGTGAGTATTCTGTGTGTTTTCTGACTTCTTAGGGCCAGTACAGCTACCATTCTCTCTAGGCTTCATATTTTATAAACGCTCACTTTTATAGGAAATGAGAAAAGTTTCATGGAATGACTTGTGATAGTAAAAGTAGATGTTTTTCACTGCAGTGCTCGGTCTGCTCCTTGTCTTCAATGAACTAATGGTTGTGTAGAATACTCAGTATGTAGTGTGGGTTTCAGATCACTTGCATTTTGCAAAAGGTTTTGTTGGGTTTCAGAGGGCATAAGATTTACTCAGTACATTTGAGTCTGAATGAATAACAACAATCAATATATATAGTAACAATCTGGCAGGGAGAGGAGTGGAGGAGCTGGCTTAAGTAGGCTGGGTAAATGGTGAACAGGTGAGCAGGCTGATGAGGAGGCAGGGCCAAGGCACATGCAGGGACAGGTAACCAAGCACTGAAAATGGGAGAGGCCAGTGGAAAAGGGACCTGAACACCATTCAGGGTTTGTCTGACCGAAGCCTCTCCCACGTGAGGGCTCCAGCAACCGTCTGAGGAGGTATGATACTCTTGGGTTTGAGGAGGTCCTCTTCTCTGGAGAATTGGTGAGAGAGCATCAGCCTTGGTGTTTTTGCTGCTGGGTCAGTAGGAGAGAGTGAAATCGAAGCAGTTGAAGAAGAGAAGAAGACTGGGCTTGTCTGGATTTCAGTCTCTTGGCCGACCAAATGTATTCAAGGATCTTGTGGTCAGTTCACACAGACCTGGGACCCCTCCAACCAGTGTCTCTATTCCTTCAGGGCCAGTTTAACTGCCAACAGTTCCCGATTGCCTACAACGTAATTGGTCTCTGCTGTGGAGAGTTTGCGAGAGAAGAAGGCTTAAGGTCAACCCCAGACTGTTGATAGAGTACAGCCCCCACCCCAGACAAAGAGGCATCGACTTCCACCATGAATTGGAGGGCTGGGTCAGGAATGGACAGGCCCGGGGCAGTGGTGAAGTGATAGGAGGTAGGAGTGAGTCACTTGAAGATGGCTTGGATCTTGGTGGGATCCATGCTGATACTGCCAGCTCTAATAATAAAGCCCAGGAAGGTCACCTCTGATACATGGAACTCGCATTTCTCCATCTTGACAAGAAGCTAATTTTCCAGTAAACTCCTGACGACAGCCCTGACATGACCCTTATGATCACTGCGAGTCTCAGAGAAGATCAGGATGTCATCCAAATACACAAAGATGAATCAATTTAGCATGTCCTGAAGCACGTTGTTGACCAAAGCCTGGAACACAGCTGTGGCATTGGTGAGGCCGCAGGGTAAAACCAGGTATTCATAGTGCCCGCTGGGCATGTTGAAGGCAGTCTTCTACTCGTCTCCCTCCGGAATGTGGACCAGGTGTTGGGCAGGTCTAGCTTAGTGAAGATGGTGGCTCCTTGCAATAGCTTGAAAGCAGAGGAGATGAGTGGGAGAGGGTACCGGTTATTGATGGTGATGTTCAGACTGCGAAAATCCATCCTGGAATACTCCTCCCCTGGGAGGAGTAGTGCCTGGAATCAGGTCAATGGCACAGTCATAGGAGCGATGGGGAGGTAGAGACTTGGCCCTGGCCTTATGGAAGACCTCCTTGAGGTCGTGGCAGACAGAGGGGACCTTTGAAATGTCGGGGAAGTCAGCTTCTACTTGTGGATTGTGGCTAGGCGTGGGAACCAACCCCAGGCAGTCAGCTGATGAGTGCATAAAAGTGAGAGGAGCAAAGGAGCTGGGTTAACTAGGCTGGGTAAATGGGACAGGTGAGCAGGCTGATGAGGAGGTGGGGCCAAGCCATGTGCAGGTACAGGTGAGGGCTGAAGAGCATGCAGGTTCTGGAGAGAAAGAAACAAAGAGAGAGAGTGATGAATGGCAGGGTTGTGACTAATATTTTCATCAAGTAACAAAATGCAGTGAATGCACAGAAGAGAAATCTAAAAAAGAAATTAAATGCCTTCAAAACAGCATAAATGTACACTTGCACACAGTTTTTGAAGGAACACGGCTGGTAGGTTGTTCCAAACATCTTGGAGAACTAACCACCACTCTTTTGTGGATATAGGCTTCCTCAAATTCTTCTGTTTTTTTCATGTAATCCCTTTATATGTAATACCAGACAGACTTGATGATGTTGAGATCAGGGCTCTGTGGGGGCCATACCATCACTTCAAGGACTTCTTGTTCTTGATGGTGAAGATAGTTCTTAATGACATTGGTTGTATGGTTGGGGTCGTTGTCCTGCTGCAGAATAAATTTGGGGCCAATCATACGCCTCCCTGGTGGTACTGCATGATGGATAAGTATGTGCCTGTATTTCTCAACATTGAGGACAGCATTAATCCTGACAAAATCTCCACCAAAACACCATTTGCAGAAATGCAGGCACAAACTTGCAAGGAACCTCCAACCTGCTGCCTGCAGACACTCATTATTGTACCGCTTTCCAGCCCTTCGGCAGACCTTCTGCTACAGCCAAATATTTTGACTCATCAGTCCAGAGACCCGGCTGCTATTTTTCTGCACCCCAATTCCTATGCTTTCCAATTTCAAAGGGCAAAAAGCTTGATGTGTTTGTCATCTGCTGCATTAAGTTTCCTTGGTTGACCACTTTTTGTGCTTCAAAAGAGCTTGAACAGCACATCTTGAAACCCCAGTCTGCTTTGAAATTTTTGTCTGGGAAAGCCCTTGCTGATGCAGTATAACTACCTTGTGTCTTGTTGCTGTGCTCAGTCTTGCAGAGTCTCACCTTGGTAGCAGAGTTTGGGTGTTCCTCACCCAGATTAAGTGTGTGAGTGTTTCAATTGATGATCATTAGCACCTGTTTGGTATATTTGGTTGTACATACACCTGACTATAATCCTACAAAATCCCTGACTGTGTGCAAGTGTACTTATAGGAATTGATTTTAAGGCAAAGGGTAGTAACACCGAATATTGATTGGATTTTAATTTTTCTTTTGTTCACTCGCTTTGCATTTTGTAAATTGATCAAAAATAAACAATACACAGTACTGTATCTCTCTGAAGTCTCAGAGAATGTTATATGAATTTTTAAGAGTACTGTATATGACCAATAATAATAATAATATTAATAATAATAATAATAATAATAATAATATATTATTGTTATAGTTATTGTTATAAAATAATAATAATAATAATAATAATAATAATAATAATAAATATTGTTATTATTATTAGTAGTAGTAGTAGTAGTAGTACTAGTTATTATTATTATTATAGTTGTTTTTTGTCCAGTGGTGCTGGACTTAATACTGCTTCTCAGCCAATATCACTCAAGAAAAATGTGCTTCAGTCAAAGGTCAGATTTGCAATGACACAGTTCTGGTTTCTGCAAGCCCTGTGTGCTCAAACCTCGACATTCAAGCCTGTGGTCTGAATACTGATGTGCACACGTATTATCTTCTCCCCATGCACACTTAACTTAGCTCTAAGCCCTATGTTTTTTGAGAGTTCCTGCTATGTCTTCTGTTGATCGTTATTCTTTAGATCATCATCTTTTAGATCACGACATTCAGATTCGAACGGTCTTATAATGGCTTGCTTTCTGCACCTGAACCAGCAGATCAGCATGCTGAGGGTACACTGATGCTAGGCTTTGAATATTTAAACAAGCTCATCTTTTATTCCTCTCCATGAAGCATTGTACCTTTTGGCCCCTGCTTAATTGTGGAGGCTGGCACACACTCACCTAAGAGTTTCAGCTAATTTCTTTAAGATTTCTTTTTTTCTGTGGCAGAGAGACATATTATGGTATCTGCTGTTGTTATAAGGAAAGAGGCATTGTGCAACATTTTGCTGTATTTTGTGTCTTCTTTGTATAACCTCACTTATACAGTTTTTTCCTCTAGGTTTTTTTTTCAGCAGTGTGGAGATGCATGTTGCTGTAACTGGGTGGTGTACACACATACAGGCGGTCAGAATGAATTGCAATCTGTAATTAAAAAAATATGAATATAAGTGGTACTTGTCTCCAGAATAAACATTATTTTTATTATAACTGTCTATTCATACAAAATGCCTCTTTAACCAACAACATACCAAGGACACTATGCATATATGCATTATTAGCCTCATTGGTGGCTCAAGCAGCCTCAAGTTTGCAGCCTGCTTAAGAACACTTACATTTTCCTGAATTTAAACTTTTACATAATTACAAATTACTAA
>JAOTRJ010000045.1:22926019-22936770 GCA_028564905.1 Leptodoras praelongus | reverse complement strand
CCCACAGTCCAAAGACATGTACGTTAGGTTGATTGGTGTCTCTAAAGTGGCCCTAGTGTGTGTGTGTGTGTGTGTGCGTGTGCCCTAAGATGGATTGGCGCCCTGTCTAGGGGCCCTGCCTTGCGCCCTATGTGGCCGGCTAGGCACCGGCTCCCCCATGACCCTGAAAAGAATAGGAACCCTAAACTGTGCCTCACTGTGATCATCAGGTCGTCCATGCGGGGCCATCCTCAGCAGGAGTGTCTTGTATCCTGTATCTGATATTTGTAATCAAATCCTACCTGTTTTTAATTACAGCTATGTGGGTTTGTAAATAAGTTTATAGTGGAATGGTTTCTCGTCATAGTATCTAAACGCCAGCAAATTCAAGGGCATTTAATTCCATACTTATATAAGACATAGACACTGAGAAAGGTAAGATTGCAGGTGAGTAATTCATGGACGTTTGCTCAAGATTTAAGTCATCCTAAATGTTCTGTCCTTAAAGAAACTAATACTTTAAGATTAGAAGCATAGAAACTTAATTAGAGTCCACGCATAATGCCTGGGAATTGAGATCCTCAAGTCTTTCATTTAAAGATAAAGTCATGTGTACAAGGTTTTTGCTTTATAAAAAAAAAAAGCATTGCTTTTGAATTTGAGTGTCCTTCAAATAAAATTTATGCAAATAAAAGAAATGTTTTCATTTAGTGTACCACAGTTTGTTTTTGGACGATGCAGACACCATTACTGAATAAACGCTATTCACTGCACTCTATTCACACTTTACCTTGTGGAAAATGAAATACACTACCTCGCTATTCCTGTTAGCCAAAGTGGGTTCCATCTGTTCGTTCATAGCTTGATGTTTTGTAATTATTTGTTGACAGAGTGTGTAAACGATGCCTCATATTGTCTGATCGGAAAAGCTGGCTGGCTCCCAGAGAGTGCAGTTCCACACTAATCAATTAACACCCTGTCTGAGGACAGCAGCATCATCTTTAATATTGGAGTCAGCATGAGCAGGCACTTGGTGACCCACCTCACTGATGTATGGCACTCCTGGGGAAAGCTAGCAGTGCCTTCATTTAGATTAAAGTCTGATAATCGCTAAATGATGATGTGATTAATTAGTTATTTTTCCTTGTGCGCGATTGGTATTGCAGAAAGAGCTGCCTGCATGAAAAATAAATTGGTCCCTGTTCACACCTAAACAAGATAGCCGGGTCTGCTGGCAAGGAGGATCTCTTTGATTTTTCCATGTTAGCAAAGGCAGATGCTGGCATCATCGTGCTACGTAAGGCTCAGGAGATCGAGGAGCCATGGAGGCGACGGGTTTAATGAGTCTTTTATAATTTGTCTTTTTTATTAAAGTATTAATGCATGAAAAGAGCAAGAAATAGCTTTTATGCATTGTGTGCGACAGTCATATACTTTTCTGGATGCTGTAGAAAATAGCCTTTTCTAGCTAGTGATTCAGTCTGAGCCATTAGTTACATTCAGCTGAGCTGCTGTTCCAGTCAGATGCTAATGAGGTCCATGACAGGATGGACTGGTCAAAAGTTCATTTTTGACCATTCCATCCGGTCATGGACCTCATTAGCATCTGACTGTCAGAATCTTCAGAGTGAACCTCTCTTTCAAGGGTAAAATTTCTAGCGGTACAGTTGCACAAAATTCCATATGAATGGCAACAACAGTTAACTTATGAAGACGTATAAGTAAGACATACATTTGACAAAGTTATTTTTTTCACACTGGCACTTTACATTACCACTTTGGACCAACATCAAAGTACATTTTCTGCCCAGTTATTTTTAATCGTTCTTTTATTCTTGTCGGCTGTTTTTTTTAAGCAGGCAGTTGTCACAATGCATCACTACAATAATCAGACCATATAGGGAAAAGACAATAAGCACAGTGCTCCAGTGCCACGACAAAATATTTGCCCTCTTCTTGATTTTTTATGTTTTTGCTAATTTGTCACATTTAAGTGTTTCAGCTCATCGAACTAATTTTAATATAAGATAAAGACAACATGAGTGAACACAAAATGCAGCTTTAAAATGATAATTCCATTTATTGTAGCACAATATTTATTCCAAGTCTATATCACCCATCTAAAAAAGTAATTGCATCTTGCACCTACTTAAATCAACCAGTGAAGTAAATTCAACTGATTATTGGGTTCAGTTTCACTAGCCACACCCAGGCATGATTACTGCCTGGCCTGTTGAATCTAACCATGACCTAAAAATAGTCAAATAGAACTTGTCTGGTAATGCGAAGCTGGTTAGAAGATACTAAACAAAGTCATTGGAAAGGGTTACAAAGCCATTGCTAAGGTTCTGGGACTCCAGCAAACCACTGTGAGAGAAATCTAGAAATGGAGACAACTTGGAACAGTGGTAAACATTCTCGGGAGCCTAGAAAGGTTCTCCAAGAACGCATTTGCAACTCATTCAGGAGGTCACAAAAGTCAAACATCTAAAGACCTGCAAGCCTCACATGCCTTAAGCTACATGATTCAGCAATAAGAAAGACACTGGGCAAAAATGGCATACATGGGAGAGTTGCAAGGCCCATTTGTCAAAAAACATCTAGGTGACCCACAATACCTTCGGGACAATATTCTGTGGACTGATGAGAAGGTGGAACTTTTTTTTTTGTAAATTAACATCACATTCCACCATAAGAGCACCATGCCTAGAGTCAAACATGGTGGTGGTAGTGTGATGTTCTAGGGCTGCTTTGTTTTTGCAGGATTTGGACAACCTGTCAGAACTATTGGAACTATGAATTCTGCTCCTGCTGTCAGTTTGTGACCAAAAGCACAAGTGCAGTTGGGTTATACAGTAGGACAATGATCTGAAGTGCACAAGTAATTCCACCTTTGAATGGCTCAAAGGAAACAAAATGAAGGTTTTGTTGTGGCTTCAATCCCATTGAGATGCTCTTCCATGACCTTAAATGGGCATTTCATGCTTGGAAACCATAGCTAAATGAAAACAATTCTGCAAAGACTTATCACAAGTTATCACAAACATACTTTTTTTTTTACTTATCATGGGTGATATAGGTTTTGAAGAAATATTCATCTTCATTAAATGGAATGATCCATTAAAAGCTGCATTTAGTGTTTACTCATGTTGTCTTTGTCTCATTTTAAAATTAGTTTGTTCTGAAACATTTTAATATGACAAATTAGACAAAAATAGAACAAATTGGGAATTTGTATAAAAGTGTCTTTAAAAACCTGTCCCTTTTTTGATAAACTTCCTTCAGGCAATTAATTTACATAAATCCATTGGTACTACTGTGTGCACTGAAAAGATCTTCAGTATGAGCAACAGGTTCTTTCTTGATTTCAAGAGATTTGTTAGCTTTAAATCTAAAGCATCCTTGAGATTAGATTTCTAGGAGCAAAACTTTGGTCAGGCCTCAGTTGGTAACCTCACTAGACTATCATCAGCATGATAAGGTTAAAACTGTACTTGGCATGAGGTTAGATCTCCATAAGAATATGTCTTTTTTTACATTGTTCCTTAAGGCAAGATTTAAATCTGGGGCACTTAGAGACAGCAGGTCATATCAGTCCGTCCATCAACAACACTTCCTGCTAAGCTGTTCTCAGTGCTCTGTTAAAAGTCTGAAAAGTACTGTGAGTGCATGCTCTGTGGGAGAGAGGCTACTAATACAATGCTTTTATAGAGCACCACCATGCTTTTGTCAGAAGGTGGATTTGAAGGGATTTATCCATTTCTGTCACTGTCCTGCTGTTTGCTCTGCTGTTCAAGATACCAGGGTGTGTTAATTTTGGATTGTAGGAGACCCATTCCAAAAAATTAGAATATCATGGAAAAGTTGATTCGTGTACATAATTCCAATCAAAAAGTTAAACTTTCATAGATTATAGATTCAGGGTCTACAATTTAAATGATTTCAAGTATTTATTTGTTTCTCTTTAAATAATTTGGGCTTCCGGGTCACGAAAACAGGATTTAAAAAATGAGAACACTGGAAAAATCAGCCAAAACTACTTCTCAGTTTTTGCAGAAATAAAAGAAAGTAGGATCACATCAAATCAATCAAGATATGGTACTTTCAAAGTGATATGTCAATTGAGGCAATCAACCTGTGGCATTGCCTGGGAGTTATGGAAGCCCAGATTTCCTTGATTTCCTTCTTTGTTGTTGGTTCTGGTGGCTGTCATTTTGCTCTTGAGAATACACAATAGATTGTCAAAGGGGTTTAAGTCCTGTGAGTTGGCTGGGCATCAAACCAGGCTTTGGTGCTTCTGGCAGCATGGGCAGGGGCCAGGTCCTGCTGCAAGATGAAATCTACATCTCCATACAGATCCTCAGCTGAAGGAATCATGAAGTCCTCTAAAACATTCTGGTAGACTGTTGCGGTGACCTTGGATTTAAGAAAGCAGAGTTTACCAACACGGGCGACAAGGTGGCTTGGTGGGTAGAACCGTCGCCTCACAGCAAGAAGGTCCCAGGTTCGATCCTCGGGTGGGGCGGTCTGGGACCTTTCTGTGTGGAGTTTGCATGTCCTCCACGTGTCCGCATGGGTTTCCTCCCACAGTCCAATGACATGGACGTTAGGTTGATTGGTGTCTCTAAAGTGGCCCTACTGTGTGTGTGTGTGTGTGTGTGTGTGTGTGTGCCCTACAATGGATTGGCACCCTGTCTAAGGTTGTTCCTGCCTTGTGCCCTATGCTGCTGGCTAGGCAGCTCTCCTGTGACCCTGAAAAGGGATAAGCGGTCAAGAAAATTAATGAATGAACGAATGAATGAGTTCACCAACATCTGCACCAGACATTGCACCCCAAATCATGACTGACTGTGGATATTTCACACTGGACCTCAAGCAGCTTGGGTTCTGTTCCTCACCCATCTTCCTCCAAACCCTCGGACCTTGATTCCCAAATGAAAGGCACACTTTACTTTCATCAGAAAAGAGGACCTTGGACCACTGGCCAACGCTCCAGCCCTTCTTCTCCATGGCCCAGTTGAGACGCTTCCTATGTTGGCTCAGGTTCAGAAGTTTTTTGACCCGAGGAACCCGACAGTTGTAGCCCATCTCCCGAGTGCGTCTGAATGTGGTGGTTTTTGAAGCTGTGACTCCTGCCTCATTCCACTCATTCTGGATCTCTGACAGATTCTTGAATCTTCTCTTTTTGATAATCCGCTGAAGTCATCTCTTTTGCTGTTGCATCTTCTCCTGGCACATTTTGTCCTTCCACTAGACTTTCCATTGGTATGCTTGGACACAGCACTCTGAACAGCCAGCCTCCTTAGCTATGATTTTTTGTGGCTTACCCATGCTTTGAGTTTAGTAGATGATTAGTGTGTCACACTCAGTTTAAAACATTCAGGGCTGATTTCTCCACAGCACTGTATGCTAACCCTAACCCTAACCCTAATTCCTCTTGAGCTGGAAGCCCAAACATAAACAAATAAATACTTGAAATACTTGAAGTTGTGGGCCCTGAATCTATAATATATGAAAGTTTAACTTTTTGAATGGAATTATGGAAAATAATCACCTTTTCCATGATATTGTAATTTTTTGGAATGGGTCTGTAAATGTGTGTTGATAAGATGTTTGCTTGTTATGGTTGTCTGGTTATTATGGTTGTTATGATCAGACATCTCATAAAACAAAATCTGAACACATTTACCTTGAAAATGATATTTTTACATACAAGAATATATAAAAACTTCTCTCAGAGTAACAGGGTTAAAGCAAAATCATCTCAGCTTTTCAAAACTGCACATTTTAGTGGAATAATAAAACACTTTTGTTTCATATAAAGGAATGGATTGTTAAAGTCATGTGTTAGTTTTAAAACAGGATACACCAAGAAGGTTCCAGTTCTTCTCACTTGACTTTTTCATTTTATATTTTCCTTGAAACATAAATCATAAAGGCATTATCATAAAGACCCCTATTATAAAAACCTTTTTGTATTATCTACTCCCACAGAATTGCTTTGATTCTGTTGACCTTTTTAAATCCCTGGCTACAAAAGGAAGAAAGAGAAGCCTGTGTTCCAATCACTATAAATGCTTTTTGACCCCAGCTCAGTAAAGGTGTATTACATTTCAGACTTCTGGAAAAGGCTGTTATAGAATATTTTTAGAGGGGAAATAGGATGCTAGTTGCTTCTTTGGTTAGAAACCCCTTACACATTTATGGATGCCGGTTATTGAATTCTGATTAGAAAACGGATGCCTGTAAAGGACTGCAATATTTTCCCCATGGATTAAGCCATATTTTTTATAAATCCCATCCTGATTGAATTTATAGCCAGTGAGCTGCTTCTGAGTCATGGACAGCTCTTAATACCGTCATCGTGACTCGGTTTATAGAAGTGTTGCACGGCATGTTAGTAAATGGTGATATAATAAGCCAATATACAGTGTAATATAAGGATATAATGACATTTAATACAATAACTATGTTTTGGGTTTTTTAAATTATTTTATTTAATCATTTTACCCAAACAGAAGACACTTTACACTTAAAATGGCTTCAAGCTGGAAGCAAAAAATCTGTTCATTCTTTTGACCATTCCCTGTTCCCCAGTTATAAAAATGCTCCCGAGCATTCATTACAAAAGAGACAGATGATGGTAAAAAAAAAATAGACAGCAATTTCAAGACAGCAAATATCATTGAGCACATGTACAGCCTAATTAAAAAGTTAAGGAGTCAAAACAGTTTTATAATTAATTAGACATTATTAGATTTTATAATTGTAATAAACCCCCAGGTCCTAAAAACATCTTTATATGTTACAATGCAAAATAATATAATCAAAGAAGTAGTTTCAACACATAATGAACTGATGCACTTAAATTCACTACTGATATGATTCTGTTCAGCACTGATATGATCCGGTTCAGGACCAGAATTATTTGATTCACCTTTACTACTTTGTGATTCAGCACTGATGTGATTCATTTTGTTGCACTGTAAGCAACAATGCAATTTCATTCATGACCAATATCATTGGAATTATCACCAGTACAATTCTGTTTAGCAATATGGTTTAGATCAGCACTGATATGAATTGATTCAGAACTGACGTGATTTGATTCAGCACTGGTACGATTCGATTCAGCACTGATATGATTCCATTCAGGAGTGATACCATTTGATTCACCACAGGTATGGTTTGATTCAGCATTGATACTATTAGATTCCACACTGGAATGATTGGATTCAGCACTAATGCGATTAGATTAAGAATTGGAATGATTTGATTCAGCACTGATGTGATTAGATTCAGCACTGGTATGATTTGGTTCAGTACTGATACAATTAGATTCAGCACGGTATGATTTGATTCAGCACTGATGTGATTAGATTCGGCACTGATACAATTTGATTCAGCACTGGTATGAGTTGATTCAGCACTGATGCAATTAGTTTCAGCACTGGTATTATTCAATTCAGCATTGATACTATTAGATTCAGCACTGGTGCGATTAGATTGAGCACTGATACTATTAGATTCAGCACTGTTATCATTAGATTCAGCACTGATACTGTTAGATTCAGCACTGATACTGTTAGATTCAGCACTGGTATCATTTTGTAAAGCAAAGATATGATTTGCTTCAACACTGATACAATTTGATTTGGCACAGAGGTGGTTCGATTCACCACTGATATGATTTAATTCAGTAATGATGCGATTCACTTTAGGTCCAAACCAATAAGGTTCAATTCATTTAAATTTAACATGTACTGATGTGTCTGAGTTTTGTCAAAAAATTGGTTATGCATCAATTCCCTGTACTATTTCTCTCCCCAAATCTTTGGGGATGCACATTTAAGTATTGAATGGTGCCCTATTAATGATTTTTGTTTCATTCTGGGACACTTTGGTGCAGTCCTTTACAGTTTTAGATATTAAAGAATCTTAGCAAACTGTCATGTGCACCTTGCATGCCATATCTCTACCTTTACTCATGTTTAAAAAATGACACCTCCTAGTGAGCAGACCTTTGCTGAAGTCCATATGCGCTGGACACTAGAGAGAGAATATGAAATTTATACCTTAATGCCCCAAAGGTATACAGAGAAATTTCTTCTATTCTCCAAGCAGGAATGCCTAGTCAGAGTCAACCCATCAGAGGCCCCTTTGAATCCAGAACTGACAGAAACATCATGTGAATCTGGCTGCATGCTGCTGAGCAAAATTGCTTTGGGACATACACTGAACGGTGTGAAACAGAGAGAGCAGGTGTGGAGTTGCAAAAATGGGCTAATCTTGGATGGTATACTTTCACCCATACTCACCTTCCAAAATGTGGAAAGTGAGTTTTTGCATTATCCTGTGGGACATAATGTGTGCTGTTTAATGCTCTTGCATTTCAACGTTAGTTGTGTAAAAGCTGTGTAGGTGGGATGGAAATCATGTATGAAATCCTGGCACAAAGGGATTTGCTTCATGTCTTTGAATAATGTTTGTGTCTTTTTTGCTTTGTTTGTATTAGTGCCCTCCTGGTCTTAGCCCGATGAAGGATGGCACTGGTTGCTATGACCACCACATTGGCATTGATTGCTCTGATGGATTTAATGGAGGATGTGAGCAGCTGTGTCTTCAGCAACTAGCTCCCCTTGAGGAAGACCCTACCCTTTACAATATCCAGATGTTTTGCGGGTATGTGCACACACACACACACACACACACACACACACACATTTCTGCATATAAAACTAGGCACCCTTGTAGACATTCAGACACATGTAGGCTTAACCTGTGTATATGAAAATAGGATATATAAGATATAGAATCACAATCTTTTACATAAAAGCTCAAGCCCTGCAAACTAAATCTATCCTTTTTTATAATGAAAGCTTTATTACTAAAAAATGCTGTCAGACTCTGCACAGTATCTACAACTCTGCAGTTCTATGAGCTTATGACAGCTACCAGCAATTTTTACTTAGTAGGATATCAAGCATGGCTGAGCTATTAGTTAAAAAAAGCTACAGCTCTTGGGTATGAACGCCTTACTAGGAGGTGAAGTGTGCCTGGAATGGAGTATTAATAATATGGCTGATAAATTAATGAATACTTTCTCCAATCTCCAATCTGTATTCACTCCTTGCACATTTTCTGATGGTGGGGTATTTGGAGCTGCATACATAGCATGTGCTTTTGAAAACTCTGAAGACACTTGCAGATGATCAGTGTTCTGCACTTTCCTCACTACAAAGGTAGGCACACCATACAAAAGATAAGAGGTAGCCCACTGTGCTTGTTTCTAAATCCAGCATGTATCTAAATCTCAACCCGAAGAAATGCTCTGGCTTTGGCTGTTGTTTGGAGAAGACGGGGAGGAAATGCAGAAGGCAAGAAACTGAGTGTTTGGGACTAAATAGAAAGCTATTTTAATTTTATTTAAATTTATTTTTTTATTGAATAATTGACAGACAATTACTGTAGCTGCTACTCCAACTAGACACATCTTTGCTACTTTACATTAAGGGCTCACCTTATTGGTTGTGCTGAAAAGATATACAGTATATCATAAGATATAATAAATCTGTCCAGAGCAGCTTTTTTCTGTAGGCAGAGCATCACTACTGTTTCCATTTATACAATTTGGCTGTGATAGAACAAAACAGTTTCATTTCTGATCTGTAGGCAGCTTTGCTCTGTGATTAACTCTGCAATTAACTCACAGTTTCAAAAGTAATACTGCTGCAAGTAGTAATTTAGTACAAGATGTTGTACAAGATCTTGATAGCAGTGAAAGTATTATATATACAGTACTGTGCAAAAGATTTTAGGCAGGTGTGGAAAAAATGCTGTAAAATAATAATGCTTTCAAAAATGGAAGTGTTAGTAGTTTTTCATCAATTAAGAAAATGCAGTGAATGAATAGAAGACAAATGTAAATCTAAATCAGTATTTGGTGTGACCACCCTTTGCTTTCAAACCAGCATCAGTTCTTCTAGGTACACTTGCACACATTGTTGGAACTCGGCTGGTAGGTTGTTCCAAACATCTTGGAGAACTAACCACAGCTCTTCTGTGGATGTAGGCTTCCTCAAATCCTTCTGTCTTTTTATGTAATCCCTTTTCATGTAAACGCAGACAGACTGGATGATGTTGAGATCAGGCCCCTGTGGGGACCATATCATCACTTCTTGATGCTTAATGACATTGGCTGTATGTTTGGGGTCGTTGTCCTGCTGCAGAATATTTCTTAGCATTGAGGACACCATTAATCCTGACCAAATCTCAACTCCATTTGCAGGAATGCAAACTTTCACTGAACCTCCACCATGCTTCACTGTTGCCTGCAGACATTTTTCTGCATTCTTCAGTTTCTATGTTTTCGTGCACAGTTGAGTCCCTTGGCCTTGTTTCCATGTCAGAGGTATGGCTTTTTGGCTGAACTCTTTCATGAAGACCACTTCTGGCCAGACAGTAGATGGATGTACCTGGGTCCCACTGGTTTTTGCCAGTTCTGAGCTGATGGCTCTGCTGGACATCTTCCTATTTGAAGGGCAATAAACTCGATGTGTTTTTCATCTGCTGTATTAAGTTTCCTTGGCCGACCACTGTGTCTATGATCCTCAGTGTTGCCTGTTTCTTTGTGCTTCTTCAAAACAGCTTGAACAGTACATCTTGAAACCACAGTCTGCTTTGAAACTTTTGTCTGAGAGCCCTTGCTGATGCAGTATAACTACCTTGTGTCTTGTTGCTGTGCTCAGTCTTGCCATGGTGTAGCCCTGTGA
>JAOTRJ010000045.1:22811317-22823246 GCA_028564905.1 Leptodoras praelongus | reverse complement strand
CAAAGACATGCACGTTAGGTTGGTTGGTGTCTCTAAAGTGGCCCTAGTGTGTGTGTGTGTGCCCTACGATGGATTGGTGCCCTGTCCAGGGTTGTTACTGCCTTGCACCATATGCTGCCGACTAGGCACCTGTGCTCCCGTGACCCTGAAAAGGAATAAGCAGTCAAGAAAATGAATGAATGAATGAATATTTCGATTCATGTCTTCTGTTTTTCTGCAAATTGGGACCATCATCATTGTATGACAGTGTATTGTCGTCATATCAGTGCATCTCCCATATTGGCAGGGGCCAGGTTCGATTATAAGTCATTGCACTATCCAGTGTCACCCAGATGAGTATATCCTTTTGAGTCTGGGATTCTTCTAAAGGCCTTTTCCTCTACCATTCATGCTACCATTGTCTCTGGTTTAGTTTAAGTCACAGCAATGCTGCAACAGCCATGTTTGCTAATTGGGAAGATGTTGGCTAGCTAAAATACTAGCCAATTCAACTAAAAACCACCAAGTGGCAAACTGTGCTATATTGTGCTAGCAAAGGCTGCTGAAAATGAGGTAGTGTGATTTGGTAGATTTTATGATCTGGGGCTGTGTGTATGAGTGGGATGAGGTCCAGAGGTAAATATTTTGTATTAATATTATTGTGTTTCACCAGGCGACACGGTGGGTAGTACTGTCACCTCACAGCAAGAAGGTCCTGGGTTCGATCCCTAGGTGGGGTGGTCTGGGTCCTTTCTGTGTGGAGTAATGTGTCTGTGTGGGTTTACTCTGGGAACTCTGGTTGTGTTACTCAGGCTTTGTTTGCTCTGTATGACTCTGAACTCAATGAATTGGCAAAAAAAACAAATAATTTAATATAGGTCTTGAAAATGTGAATGATTTTTGCTCTGAAAGTAATAATATTTCAAATGTAGTATAAAATATGAGCATGTGAGAAACATATGCTAGTGTAAAGTCCTACATGATTTCATGGGAAAATATGTTTACTTTGTGTAGTGAGACATAAGGATACCTTGAAGCAGGCTACAGCCAAAGCTTTCAGACAGCTGGGGAAGCATTTCAAGCTTTGGAATAGCTTCAAAGTATATTGGAAGGAGAGCTTAATGGTGATAGCAGAAACAGGAAAGTTCAGTGTGCTTCAGAAGTCCAGAGTGACTAGCAAATGAAGGAGTGCAAGCTTTCCTGCACTGAGGCTGCCAGAGGTGCTGCCTCAACCTTCACGATACAGCATCACTTCTCTAGTATCAAACATACAAAGCTCTGGTTTTGTGTACATCAAACGTCTGGACTGCCACATTTGGGAATATGTACCATGTATGGTAAAGGTGAGGATGAGGCTCTGCTCCGCTTCTGTTAAGAAGTGAGTGGCTCTGTGGTGGTGTGTGTCTTTAATTATGCTGTTCCAATAATGGTGGAGTTTTCAGTAAATCATACATCCCCTTCCCACTTCTCCAGACACTGGCTTGATGTTTTAATGGTGTTTACATTTCTGCGCACCATATCCACACACACACACACACACACACACACACACACACACACACACACACACACACTGTCTGTGGTGTCACAGATGCTAGTTGTTTGTGTTGCCATCCACTAGATGGAGATATAATTCAACCTAATGTTAACAACCAAGCCTCACTTTCCTTAGGGGTGCCATGCTAATCTGCTGCATCTAAATCTGGACAGTTGAAGTGATTGTCTCTTTCACACTCAGGGATGTCATCTCCATCCTCCAGATATACAGAGTGACTTTAACTGTCTGCACATGTATTCCACATGCTAATGATGCTAATTTACAATTTACCAGCTGCCCAAATTTGTTCAGTGTCAGGTGAACCACTTGTTAATTATTTGACTGTTGTTTTTCTGTCAGTCTTAAGTGAAAACAGTCTAATGTGGAGTTATTTAAAGGAGAGGGTGTGTATATTGTTAAACTGTTGCCATAATATAGTGAAACTTAATACCACACATCAGTGAGATAAGAAGTAGGACACCATAAAAAAGATTACTGGTCATTATGTAATAATGCTTTTAGATAATAGATATTGAAAGCATAAGACATTTACTCCACAAGCTGTAATAGAAGTGGGCAATGTATCTCTCTCTGCAGGTTCAGACTTTGGGCTGTGGATAACACAGGCAGGCGATCAAGCCCCAGTGAGGTCACCATCAAAACTCCCTGTCCAGCAGTGGACGATGTGAAAGCACAAGGTAACCTTCATATTCATTTATCAATACCATGACATAGCTTTATTTACAGAGTCAGAGTCTGGTCTAATGGTCTTGGGCACAAATAAAGCAGTTCAGTTTCTTATCTGGGAACACGGCACCTTTATTTCATGTGAGCAGCATAAAAATATGTTACTACAACTAGATCATCATTTCTACTACACTGTACTTAAAAATCATTAAAATTGAAATCTATTCAGATATAATAACTCTACTAGTAACTCTACTGCATCCATGTTCCTGTAGATTATAATGACATAATGCATTTTCACACTGCTTTTTTTAAGGCAATGATGTGTTCATGTATGTATTTTTTACTGTATCATTTGCTGTATTCACATATCCCATAAATTAGTCAAAATATATTTTGTTATATTGTTATGCCCATATCTGACAAATACCTCTTGCAGCTCATATAAGTACAGCATGTTTCATCGAGCTCTTGGTAAAGTTCTTAAGCATAGTTCTCTCACTGATCAAAAATGATCTGCGCTGAGAAAGTAAACACTGCATATGTGACATCAGCCTTAAACTGTAGTTAGTTAAATTATGGCCTTAACACAGAGACCACTATATCAACATCTTGCTTTAATCACCATTTCATATCACTGTTGAGATTTTCCTACAATAACACAGAAATAGTATTAGTTCAGCATTGTTGGCACCCGTGATAGGAGCAAAGCCCCCCACTTCCTAAATCTGGATTTTACCCCTGGCCACAGATCTGATCACTGTTTACTCACTCATGTGTGGCCTCATACCAGATAGACTTGCTGGATTTTTCAGTGGCAAAAAAAGATAAAAGTACATTCCAAAACAAAAATCTGTTTATCTCTACAAAAAAGTAAAAAACAATGTTCTATAAACTAAAAATATGCATGTACTATATAAAAGAACTAGAATCTATAAATCACATAAGACCCAGTTTTTTAATGTTTCCCACATCTGTTCTTTTAGAAATAGCAGACAAAATTTACAACCTGTTCAATGGCTACACAAGTGGGAAGGAGCAGCAGACAGCCTATAACATGTTGATGGATTTGGGCTCACCCACGCTGCATCGCGTCCTCTATCACTACAACCAGCGCTACGAAAGCTTTGGGGAGTTCACCTGGCGCTGTGAGGATGAGCTCGGGCCCAGGTTTGACCTCTTTCCTTTCTCTTCCTAACTTCCTGTCTTACTCTCTCCTTAAAGAAGCTGAGAAAAAGACTGACATTTAAGCAACATACTATACATGTTGATTGTAAACACAAGTGAATGAATTATGTAGTATTTGTATGTATGAAGTATTTATAATGAAGTGCAAACGACGTCTGCATTAATCGTTGATGTAAACCACAAACAATGACAAGCTTTAGAATCCTCTAGAAATGATACCTCCAGCTTATACATTCGAGGCTGTACAGCTTCATGTTTTATAAACACAGCCATGTGCTCAACATAAAACCTTTTCTGTGGCAATGCAGAGTAGAAGTATATGAATAATTAGTTCAACTGTCAACAATTAGAGTCCTCTGAGCTGAATTAAAAGTTTATTTTTAATCATTTCCATGTTGGAAGGGTTTGCCTTGTTTAGTTGTTTTACACCCAAGTGGCTACATTGAGTAAAAGACATTTTTTGCTACAGGCAGTCAAATGCCCTATGAGCTGGGTTTTGAGCATTTCAAAGAGGATGATGAATATAAACCCAAAATCCCCCAAATCAAGGTGGCTTTTCAATGAATCATTTTTATGAGTTAATAAATGAGTATAACCACATACGCCTTGACAAAAAGTGTGGAATTACTTTGTTTTGCCCAGATGCTTCACAGCAATGTCAGCCACACTCCCCTTAGCAGTTCTGATTCCCTTGTTTTGAATGTCTCTAAATCACTCAGGTTTCCCTCACAAATAGCATGGGCCATTTAAAAGTCATTTTCTTCAGCTAATCATAATACTGAATAACAGTCATCCAGCTGACCCTATCTCAAATATAAACTGATGTTAGCCAGATAGCAAAAGAGTGTTGAAAACAACCACATCACCCCGTCCTCTGTATGTTGTGTTCCCTTTGGGTGAGTTCTAGTCTCCTGATGCACATCATGCAATGCTGTATGATGTCTGAGCCAGACACTGTTTTACTGAATGTGTCTTTCCAACTCAGAGCACCTTTCCGTCATCACTATGGAGCTGTTTTTAACTAATAGCATGACACCGGTGTGGGCTTTCTGTTTTTGGAGATCTTCTTGCCCACTGTAGCTCACCGCAGAGAGACGAACTCTATTCCACAAGCTTTAAACTGGGACAAGGAGTACTGAATGGTAGGAGCTCTTGGTGACATGTTACAGTTAAAAATAATTGCATTCCTTTCAGCAGGAAGAGATTCTCTTGGTAATATTTTGCCCAAACTCAGAAAGATTTGTGTCATGTTTGGGGTCAGTGTGTTTTGCAACTATGGGTGTCAGAGGAATGCAGCTGATTGTTTCCTACCAGACTTGTAGATAGAATTGAAATAATAAAAAGACAGGGGCCCTGGCAAAGTGCAAGAGATTGAAAACATACCTTGGAAATGAGAAGCCATTTTCCACTTCCATACATGCTGGGATTTATGGTGACAACCGTTGCTATTTGGAGACCGAAACGTACTTTCATGAAAAATTAAAGCATAACAAACCACAGGGTTTTTGTCTTAAGCAAATAAACATCCAGATTCCTGTAACCACTGAAATGTGGCAAGATATTAGAAACATAAATATATTCAGAAGAATGAAATAGATGACATTTCTCTACCGAACAGGAACATTTTTCACTGAAAATACTACCAATTCTGATATCATTAAAAATCTATCATAACGTTCTGTAAAGTGGTAGCCAAAGAAAAGTAAGCCTCATTTTTATCCTGCCTCTGGAAATGAAGACAAACAGGTTAATATTAGGATGTCACATGAATCAGTCTGGACAGTTCCTCTATTAAAAAAATAGTCAGACAAAACTCAGCATGATCTGTTTGCACAGCACAAGCTGCGTTTTAATAGCAAAAGCACTCTGTCTGTGCTAAAAAATGTCCTTTTTCCTGAGTCTACCCAGAAACCTTGTTGGTCGCTGGCACTTTGGGTTTCAGTATTTATACTGTAGAATGTTGAGCTTCTGGTTTTGGCACATGGATGAAATGAAGCCATTTCTGTGGAATGAGACACTCTTTCCATGCCCTCGCTATCACATTTCAGCCACTTGCCTTTTTCAAGAGGGATCATCCCCACTCCAAACTTATGCCCTTCAGAAACTTTTGTTAAATTTTAACCTCTGCTCCCTTACATTATGCATCTGTGTCTTGTACTGTTGAAGATGAAAATAGTACATAAAAGTTCTTTGCAACTTGAATTTCCTTCATATTTATTGACTTAGATTTTTTTTTTTATTAATCTCTTGTTATTTTTGCTGTTCCCGGGAAGGTCTGCTGTTCTGTCATGTTTAATATTGCCAAGTTAATCATGATTTAATATTGCATTGAATTACATATTGGATCTTTTGTCAATGTGACGACAGGAAAGCGGGACTGATTCTGTCGCAGCTTGATGACCTCAGTGGTTGGTGCCGAGGGCTTCTTCAAGAGCCCAAAATTGGCCTACGGCGAGCGTCACTTAAATTCCTGGCATGCCGTTACACAGACACCAAGACATTCAGCCTCAGCTGGATGGAGCTTGGCCAAAAGCTGCACAAATCCTGTGAAGAACAAACGCTGCCCGTCATGTACAATGACTATGGAGAGCCTAAAGAAATCTGAACATCACCCGGGATAATAAAATTAATGTCCATGAAGTCCACAGCAGGAACGACCACAGTCTGTTTCTTTGAGGACAAATGTTTCTAAAATTGTACAGCAAATGTTCCTTCTGCATCAGTTAAATTTGCCAGTTTATTTGTCATTGCTTGAGCAACTACAACAGAAAACCATCCCCATTCACTAAAACATGCAGCAATTTTATGATGTTTTCCAGTTTCTCATTGGATAAACTATATTCCCTGGATAGTACACTATAGTATTACCCAGGGTGCACTGTAAATCCAGTGTACAACCAATGCACACTAACTGACATAATGCATAGGATTTCTTTTATCTTTGTATATAGATGTTTACGGACCTCTAAAGCCAACAGTACTTCTTACTGGCATACCTAATACAGACAATAACTTTTAATACTTCTGTATTTTTGTGGCTTTAGGTTGCTAAATAATTTGAATTTGAATTGTTTCTCTAATGGCAAGTCATGGCAATGTCAGGAACACAAGTAAGTGTTGGCTTAATTCAGTTCCCTGTCTCTTAGTTTTCTATTCAGTGTTTTATGTAGAACAGTCTATACAGTAAACTTCCTGAGCGAGTGAAGGACTGATTTAAGACACGATGCTGGGTCTTTTGTGGTGTTGCACTGGAGCTACAAGGCATATGTATTCAACTGGAAGTAAGTAAAAGTAAATAACAACAATGGAACTACATGCTTGAGCCCATGACTAAATGAGTGAAATGTAGATTTTTTTTCAGTTCAATCTCATAAGTAGGGTTAGGGGCAAGGCCATTTATTTTTGCTATACACTGAAGGCATTTAGGATTGAGATCAGACAATAGATCAGATTTTCAGCAAACATTAGAAAATATAATCTTTCATTTCCTGCCATTTATGTCTAGATGTGCTAAACAACCTAGAACATGGCAATGTTTGTTTGACCCATCTATTTTCCAAGTAATCAGAAATATTGGAACATAGTTCAATTTTCTCCCTTAATTTCCCATCCATCGGGACGTCTCCAATGCCGCGAGCCAGTCAGGGAGGCCGAGGCTATCACATTTCCTCCGAGACACATGATGCCAGCTGCCACTCTTGCCCACCCTCTATATACATTAGCCCACAGATGCCTGTGATTGGCCAGCATCACTCCAGCTGAGAGCATATGCTGCTCCTCCCACCCTGAGCATGGCCAGTTTTGCTCTTTCTAGCTATTGTTTAAAAGAGAAAAACAAGATGAAGACCTGAGAGATCTATGGGAGAAAGAATGGGCAGGTGTGAAGGTATCACAATCAGAGACTTCAAGAGCATCTTCAGCAGTAAGCACTCATCAGAAGCAATTCCACCAGATTGCAATAAGCAAAGAAATACATAGATGAGCCACAAAAGTTCTAGAAACAACATTACCCTCAGAAAGTGTAAAGAAAGAGAGGATCTGTTCATAATCCAAAAAATATAAGCTCTCTGGTCAAGCACGGTGGAGGTAGTGTCATGGCTTGGGCTTGCATGGCTGCTTCTGGAATATGCTCACTGCTCTTTATTGATTATGCAACTCATGATGGTACCAACTGAATAAAAAAATGGAAAGAAGAAAGTCTTTATGTGAAATAAAACCTTCTACGTATACAACGACCTTTCTAGTTTCCCACTAAAACTTGGACTGTGAACAGAAAACTCTCTCACTCTGAATTGGAATAAAACATATTTTGCAACAAAAACCAGAACACCTTAATCCTCATGTGATATTGAAATGTCCTTTTCTTCACCAAACATTTGGTGGTTTGGAATGCTGATTTTGCGGGCTCATTTCTTGTTTGCCGTGTTAGCCTTGTAGTGCCAGTGCACATCTCCAAAAGTCAAATCTCATGAATTTCACTTGTCTTTCTTGATCAAGCATGCTTGAGGTAAGTGGGAACTAGAGCAACTTTAAGGAAGTTTACTGTATGCATTTAGATGTGTTATCACCATCAAAACAGCTATAAATATATGAAGCATACTGACTGGATCAGCCACCTCAAGTGGTCTCCAAGCTCATTTATGATCAGATTTCAGCCAGGTGTAAACATCTGTTTGCATCAGCCTGACATTAGAGAGAAAGTACCTGCCCATGGGATGAAATTCTAGCACTTATCACAAGCATGTAGATGTTGAAACATGACCACTTGGTGAATATCCTTTCCTAACCAAACTCTGATTAACCTATACCTGCTGCGTTGACAGCCAGGTGGCATCCCAAATTCTAGCCAAATTATTTGCATATTACAGTTAGATCCAGTCAGTACAAATTACAGAGAAGAGTGCATAAAAACATTGTAAATGCAATGTGAGATCAGTTTTGATTTTGATGTAAGATTTAACATTAACTGGGCCCCAATGTGCTGTATGGTTTCATAACAAGCAGTTTTTCTTTTTATGCCAGTTTTTCCTTTTTCTTTGCATACCACAATGTCCAAAAAAACTTGTAAAAATACTAGTCTTTTTTTAAGCAACATATTAATAGTGTTGTGTGCATTCACAAATAGATACAGCTTGGCTTATATATAAGTGGCAACTATATTTTTATTTTCTTTTTCCTCTCCAGAAGAGCAGAATATATGCCTTCTTAGTTATTCTAAATGTATGTCTGTAGTGTATATAGAAATGAAAAAAATATGATGAGAAATCAATAGCAAATCTAAATGTTGCTGAAGCTGAGTAATTTACTGAATGTAGTGTTGAAACAAAAACTGATGCATTTGTCAAGCAGTGAGCACCGGGGACTGCTTTTACCTGTTTACAGTAAACTGTCTCATTAATGTTTCTAATTATTTTGGGGAATAAAGTTTCTCCACACTGTTTCATCTAAACATTTGTTCATTTTGGACTTGGACTAGATATGAGAAGTGCATGGAAACATAGCATTGTGGTTTGACCATCAACAGCAGAAATGTAAACAATGAAATTGTAATGTAATTTTATTTTGTTTTATTAGGTCAGCTGATGAAATGCTCTTAAAATTACTTACAATCTCTGAAAGAAATAGCCCAGTATTTAATTTTTATGTTTATTTTATTTCCACTGATACATGAGTAAAACCATACATTTACAGAATGTCGTGCACTTGTCATAAGTTATAATTGAATCTGCTTCTTCTCAAAGCATTCATGCAAACACTACACAGGTGAGTACTGATAATATAGGATGTTTAAAGATTCTTAACAGGGCATGGGACACAGCACAAGCTAACACTATCAGTACAATATTTGTATATAACTTTTCTAGATATAAATTAAAAACATTTTTGTGTGAATAAATGCTTATCAGGCGAAATGTAAAATTAGGTCATATCTACACCTACATAAATGTCAGAATCTCCAAATATATATTTCTAGATTAGTAAAAGATTGATTAGTATAGATTTTATAAGTTTATATGTTTCACTTTTGCTGTTTGTGATTATTGAGTGCCCATTTTCCATATTCTGTTCTTATCCATCTTGTCTCATTTTTACTTGTCCTGTTATGGTCCTTGTCCCTCAAACGCTCCCTTTTCCCTTGTTCTCTTCAGCCTCAGGGTCTCGACATGTGCATTCATCAAGGTCACAGTCCACTCCAAACTGGATGACCTGTCTCACATTCAGATACACATTAAGGGTTGGCTATATGCAAAACCAATGCACCAGATGAATGTACTATGGAACAGGTTAAAATAGGATAGGTTCAAGGATAGACTGTGATAAATTATTTGGGTACTGATAAATATTATTTCAATATAAGCTTAGTCAGGGAAATAAGTCAACTGATATACAAATCTAATGGACATACTTTTTGGCCATTAATCTACACTATGGAGATAACCGAATATAAATAGATTATTCGGACTGCCCAGAAAATCTGTCTTAAGGAAAACAAATAATGATACAGACATTTTTCTTATTATGGCCACTGAAATTAGCACTGGTGGTCATAGAGTTTTTGTCTTCTTTTTCTTTTTTGCTTCCATTTTTTCCCCTACCTGTTTTTGGTCGATGATAAACATATACTTAAATTTCACTGCTCAACATGAAACTCCTACAGAATATATGGATATGGATTGTTTCCCAAGGTGTGTTTCACTTCTTGCTAACACCCCATGAAGTAGGGTAGACTCAAAAGACTTTCTGGTTAATAGCTCAAAACCTGTTTTGCCATAAATTCTAAAATTCTTTAAAGAAGGAGGCGCATTACCCTAGCTCATTACCATTCGTTTGTGGAATGGCACCACCTAGTGAATACAACATTCTTTAAAGGCACGTCAAATTTTGTGAAATTTCATCGATGTGGGTTTTGCAACTGACACAATTTAATATCTCAATAACTGTTTAAGCAAAAAATAAATAAATTTGGTATGATTATTTCACATCATTCTTACCCTTTCTCTCACTTTATGTATGAGTCATATGACACACCCCTATGCAGTATGTCTAGTTTAAGTTGCTGGGGGGGGTTTTTTTCAGAAAGCTTCAGATTAGTCATGAGTGTGATTGTGCCAGAGGACAAGAATGAATTTTTCATGAGTAGGGTCATGCCAAAGAACAAGCATGGTGTCTTCATTCTTATGTGGAACTTTTCTACTGTATTTCTGTACAGAAGACATCTGTTTTCATTTATTGAACTGCCAGTCTATGGGGTTCACACAGACAGAGCACTGTGCGAAGGACTCTATAACTATGGGGCTGTCCAAAAAAATACATTTTAAAAATATTGTTGTACATTCAATCTGTTCTTTAGGTCATTCGTAAGTGATAATTCTCCATTAGTATTAAAATAACATTTTCTTGGAAATTCATACAAGCATTAAAATGAAATGCTCCTTAAAGAAAAAAAAACAAATTTTTCCTATCTTTCTGGAATGTAATGAACCCAAAAATATAACCCATAAATATTGGCTGTTGTTGAGTCAGGGAGGAACGGCCTTGTCCAGGGAGGTAACCAAAACCTAATGGCCACCCAGTGGAACTTCAGAAGTACATCACAGAGATCGAAGAACCTGCCAGCACTATGTCTGGTAATAGCTGGTAAGAACTGGTAATAGCTTCTCTATGATTTATGGTGAAGTATGGTGGTGACTGCAAAATGCTATAAGGGTGCTTCTCAGCTGCATGGACGGAGGTGACTAGTCAGAATTAAGAGAAGGACGAATGCAGCGAAATACAGAGATGTCCTGGAAAAAAAAATGCTACAGCGTGACACAACATCAGACTGGTGCAGATGTACACCGTTCAGCACAACAACGACCCATACAGCCAAGAAAACACTGGAATGCCTTTGGGGCAGGTCTAAGAAAGTCAGTGACTGGGCCAGCCAAAGGCCAGACTTGTATCCCATAGATAAAGAGACCTGAAGAAGATTCACTGTTCACAGATACTCTTAATACAATATGATTGAGCTTATGAGGATCTGCCAGGAAAGATGGGAGAAATTGCTCAAATCCAGGTGTGCAATGTTGCAGAGACCCAAGAAGACCCAAGAAGAGACCCAAAGATGTAAGGTGCTTCTACAAAATACAGAATAAAGGCTCTGGTACTTATTTTAATGAGAGATTTTAGTTTTAAATTTTAATACATTTGCAAATATATAGATCTTTTTTTCATTATGTGTTGTTGAGTGTAGCTTGATGGCCAAATACAGTATATCAGTTTAATTCATTTGAAATTAAATCTATGAAGGAGTATGGCACGACTGCAAACCTACCAAGACATGGCCGTCCACATAAACTGACAGCCCAGGAAAGGAGAGCACTAATTAGAGAAGCAGCCAAGAGGCCCTTTGGTCACTCTGGAGGAGCTGCAGAGCTCCACATCTCAGGTGAGTGTTAGTCACACAGTGTGTGTGTCCTACGATGGATTGGCGCCCTGTCTAGGGTTGTTCCTGCCTTGCATCCTATGCTGCCAGCTAGGCACCGGCTCTCCCGTGAC
>JAOTRJ010000045.1:22666627-22677404 GCA_028564905.1 Leptodoras praelongus | reverse complement strand
GTTGCCGGCTGGGCACCGGCTCCCCCGTGACCCCGTAACTGGGAATAAGCGGTACAGATAATGACTGACTGACTGAAATGTTAAAGTGTTCTGTTACATGTTTTGGTCATTTTACACTGATCAGGCATAACATTATGACCACCTCCTTTTCTCTACACTCATTCTCTACATACTTTGTTAGTCCCCTTTACTCTGTTCTGTAATGGTCAGGAAACCCACAGGACCAGCACAGATCAGGTACTATTTGGGTGGTGGATCATTCTCAGCACTGCAGTGATACTGATGTGATGAGGGTCTGTTTAGCGGATTGACAAACTGTGCAACAACAGATGAGCTACTCTCTCTGACTTTACATCTACAGGGTGGAGCAATATGCTGGATGTGTCTCATAGAGGGCACAGCAAGTAAACACAGTGTGTTAAAAATCAGATCAGCACTGCTGAGTCTGATCCATTCATACCAGTACAACACACACTAACAAACCATCATCAAACCACCAAACCACATCAGTGTCACTGCAGTGCTGACAATGAACCACCATCCAAATAGTTCCTGATCTTTGGTGGTAATGGGAGTAACAAAGTATGTAGAAAAACAGACGGACTACAGTCTATAATTGTAGAACTACAAAGTGCAGCAATATTGTATGTAGAACTGTGAAAATGGACAATACGTGTAGAGAAAAGGAGTCATAACAAATAACAAATATTACAATATATTGTCATTTGTTTGACAGACTCACAAGGCTTTCATTATATATAATATACCATTTGTCCAACTGATTGTCATCAGTACATTTTTTCTTGTGCCAGAAGAAATGCAACACAAATAAATTAATAGTTCAAGTATTGCAAAATATAGAAAAGAAATAGCTGACATAGGTAAAAAGACTGATGACAGAATTAAATTTTGATGTTTATGATGATGTTTATTTTATTTTTTATTAATTAATTATATAATTCATATTAATTATATGAATTATATGACCTGAATATGGAGCAGCCATTTACATTATGTTTAATGCTGGTAGTACAAGGTATATCTATTTAAGTGGTTTCTCTCAGTAATGGCCATTAGATTATTAGTAACATGTGTTACCATTTTACTTATCAGATAATGTTTGGTAAGCCAGTGATATTTTCACTTTTATGCTCAATAATAAAGGTGAAAATTTTCAGTGTGTTCAGTTAAATAATTAATTCAGTAATTATGCTTTGCCCAAATGTGCAAACAGCTTGAACAGTGTAAAAAATAGCTACTAAGCCTTGAAATATTGTGTTATTTTATGTTTTTCATACCCAGTCTAACACAGACTATGTACTATGCATGGACTAAAACACTAAAATTTACATCTCTGAATGACATGAAAGGACTCTTTAGAAATTTTGTCTGTGGCATCTCAGGAGCTGCAAAGATTTGTGAAGTGACAACAGGATTGAGATATTGGTGTCCCTGATTTGTGTTTGTTCACAATGAACTGCCTGTTGATTTATATTTATTCATTTCTTTCTTTTGGACAAGGTGATGTCCTACCACACAAGTGATGGCATGGACTGCACGCACATTTGATCACAATAGATTGACAGAGATAGACAGTCAATAGGTCAGAGAGAGAGGAAGGCAGGGAGAAAGGATCCATCCTTCTAGATTCTCTGTCTATCTCACTCTTTCTTTCTCTTACTTAAAAGATGAAGCCTGGAACAGCTAATGGAACACCCACTAGGGGCTGCATGAGGAGACCGACTGCTACAATGAGGCAAAGAGAGAACAAGAGCGGGGTGGGGGCAGAGAATCAAGTGTGTGAGAGGAGGGAAGAGACGAATGATGTCAATGAGAGGGAGAGTGAGAGAGCCCCTCACTGGAGAGGAAGACTGAGATAGTGTGAGGGGGAGGAGAATGATATAGAAAAGGAGAGAGAGAAGCAAGGTGCACATATTGCTCAGCTTGCACATTGCAGCCACGGCAGGCAGGCTGAGAGGAGCTTGCATCTGAACCTTATGAACAAAAGACTAAATGACATCTCAGCATATCTGTTAGATTGATACTTCATCACTGGAAAGACATTACCAGAAACAGAGGTGTTTTGGGACCACTGTGGAGAAGAAATAAGACAGCAGTGAAGAGTCTGACATCACTAGCTGGGTTTTTCTAAGTGGGTAAGCTCAGCTTCACTACTCATTTTTTTCTAATCTTATCACATGGCATGTATGGCTTTGGGGTTACTAGAGAAGTATGTGTCTTATTATCAAGGCCATCACGGAAAATCTGCTTACAAGCTAAGTATCAATTTAAACTGAGCACTTAGTTTCACATACTGACTCTCACATCAGGGATGCTTTACTGAACTGAAATTAATCTTAGCATTTTACTTTGCATGTTACTGGAGATTCATAGAAGATACACACATAGCTTTATATTAAATAGAGCTCCTCTGCTGTTACTTTTTTCCTGCATAAATAAAGGTAGACGGTGAGTATTATTATTATTATTATTATTATTATTATTATTATTATTATTATTATATTTTATTATAACAGCAGTTTTGGTTTGAATATAGGTGAATATAATAAAATCCCCAAAATGACAAAAGTGCTATATAAATGCTATCTGGTAAGTCAAAAAACAAAACAAAATAATAATAATAATAATAATAATAATCTCTCATTTCTGCTACACATTTTTCCCTTTTTACTGACCCAAGTTTAGTCATTTATTTATTTCTTAATTTATTTACACACCATTTCCTAAACTCCTTATTATTCATATGACAATGACAGGATTGTGTTCAAATTTACCTAAGCTTTAGATTGACCAAGGGGTGTGAATCTATTATTGATAGTAATGAAGACTATGGAAAACAAAGTGAGCATGTACCATTCTGTTGATTTGGATGGAATTTGATAGCTTGTAAACTATCATCATTGTACGCAACATTTTAAGACACCTCAATCTCAAATATTCTTTGAAATCTTTACAAACAAAATGTCATGGCACAGTAAAAATTGTGACATTTACTTAAATTGCAATAAAAACTGAAATGTATAATTTGTTACTTCACTCGATTTTATCTGAGTTTATTTATTAGACAAAGGGACAAAGAAAAGATTTTCAGTATTTCCAATGATCAACTTAATTCTATTTGTTAAATATAAACAATTTTAGAAACTGATGGCTGTAAAACACTTAAATAAATTGTGACAGGGGTATTGGGTCACATCACTTGGTATAACTTGTGCAGAATGAGGGCTGGTATTGCCCTTGGAAAAGATGTTGTCTTGACAGCAACATATGTCTCTAAAATACCAATATAAGCCTCTGCATCAATAGTAAATTCATATATATGCACATCACTCATGCAGTGAGTGAGATCTGAAACATGGACTGAAACATGGACATGTTTCCATCTCAGATGACTGTGGGCCCAGAGAACTCACTTGGATTTTTGCACAAATTTAATATATGGCTTAATGATACTCCCAAGCCCATGTGGCTATGTCCATCATCAATACAACTTGAGGGCTCAGTGGTTATGAACCAAGATTATCCCTGACTCCCTGAACCTTTTTTTTGATATTGTCAACTGTAGATGGTGAAAGACCTAAATTCTTTGCAATCTTGCACTGAGAGACTTTGTATTTGAACTGACTCACAAGTTAAACTTCTAAGTGTGTAACCTTCCCGTGTTACTTATTAAACTGTAACTTATTTTACAAGTTCCAGTGTTACTTGTAAAACCTTTTCAGTCTTATGTTGCCTCTGTCCCAACTTTTTTTGACTGTGTTGCAGCAATCAATTTCTGTGTTTACATTAAACAAATAGAAATAAGTTTGTCATTGAAAATATTTCTTTTTTTATTGCATTTATAGAAAGTAAACCCACATTTCTGGGTTTGTAGTTACTTGTGTTCCTGTATGTTTTAGGGACACTCAAATAAATCTAATAAATGTAAATCAGTATGTTAGTATGTAATAAATGATCCTGTGCTGAGTTATGCACCAGTTGCACCAGCAATGTCTGAGACAATAGAGACAGATGAGCATGCCTGGCCCAATTTATTGGGTATAGTACACCTGACCATTCTACCCATATACTGCACGTTTATTGAACCTCCAAACTTGAACATTCAAAGCATTTGCTGTTATAACTTTCAGGCTTCTGGGGAGGCTTTCCACTAGAGTGTTAAATGTGGCTGTGGGAATTTCTCCCCATTCATTCACAAGAGAATTAACATGATCAGGTTTGGATTTTGAGTGAAAAGGCTGGTGCACGTCTTAAAGTTGTTCACTGGAGTTGAGTTCAGGGCTTTTTGCAGATCATTTGAGTTCTTCCACTGCAATCTTGGAAAACCATGTCTTAATTGACCTTGCGTTGCGCACTTTGCAATGCTGAAACCTGTTTGAGCTTCTTAGTTCCAATGAAGGGTAATCTTAAAGCTACAACATACAAAATCCTTCTAGATAACTGTGTGCTTTCAGCTTTGTGGCAACAGCTTGAAAATGGTCACCATGTGGCTATGGTCCACATCTCTTTGACCATGTAGTCTGTCTTCATTTTTAAAGTTTCAAAGCAAATGTGATAATGAACTACATATTATACAAGCCAAACCCTGGTATTTCACAGCTCTTCTTCAGGTAAGCCATTATATAGCTGACACTAGCAAGCCAGATTCAATATGAAAGTTCTATATTTAACTTTATATATCAGCTAGTAAGTGCTGATATAGCCCATATGTAATAATGGATAGATACTAATAATGTGGATAATGTGCTATCTATATAGATATAAACATGTATGAATTCAACTAGCTATATTGGATCCACACACCTCAAAAATTAGACTAAGATAAATCACATTGCAATTCAATTGAAAAACAAACTGAAATAGTTTAGAGGGGAAAAGTAAAATTAACAAACTAAAATAATGTGGTTGCATAATTGTGCACACCCTCTTATATTTGTGGATGTGTTCAGAATTAACCAATCACATTCAAACTCATGTGAAATAGGAGTTTAGGAGATAGGAGAATACACACCTGTCATCAGTTAAATGATTAACCCCATATAAATTTCAGCTGTTTTAATAGGATTTTCCTAAAATTCACTTTGAACAACATATCCTCATGTAAATGTCTTTTTAAGCTAGAAATGTTTTAGAAATTGTTCCTGTGTAGAATCTTCAACCTTAGTCATGTATACACCTATTCCTTCATATCCTCATTCTAGTATATTTCTGAACATCTTTATTAAATCTCAACCTATTTATTTAGCAAGTGCAGTTACAAAGTGAATGTGCAATTCTGCACCCAACAGCAAGGCTTCTGAGAGAACTGTATATATTTCCATATTCATAGGATATAACCCACCCTCATTAACCATTTAAGCTACATTAAAGATGGACACCCATACTTACTTGATGTATTTTATTTGTAAGTATATGTATTTTATTATCTCCACCATGTGTTTAAATCTAAATTTTGTATCAGCAGCTGTACACGGATAGAAGCGCAGGTCTATGCACAAACATAAAATCAGAGCATAAAGTGTGCCAAATGTGAAATTGGGTATTTCTAACTGAAATGGGAAAACTTCCCATCCGCATTATCTGAAAAGCAATTACAGGATGGTGAGGGTGTGTTTCTGGCTGACTGCTCAGAAATAATGTCTTTATTTCGAATGCTTCATCCTGGGCTGTATTATTTATCATACAATTAAAAAAACACATTTAGATGATAATCAAATGAGGGTATTACCTATGAGTACAAAATTGGGTATTGGCATAATGCTTAAAAATGATGAATAATATCTTGTGCCATATAAAATCCTAGCAACTCTGTAATTTGAGCTTGTTTCTTCTCCTCTCTCTAAATACTGTCATATGGTGTAATATAAGAGCTTAGGGGCTCTATGGTAATCTTGAGGTAGGTATATCACACCTCTCTACTGCTCAGTATTCCCTCCCCCTTGTTCCTTCTCCTGTGGCATTAGTCTTAGGCACGAATTACACAAACAAATGTTATCTAAGGGGCCAGGTAATATTCTCTGTCTCACCTGATAAGAGGCAGTCCTATCTACTAAAGCACAACATACAGAAATGCTTTACACTGAAATTTGTGCAAATGGAGATCAATAATGTGGCAGACAGACATTAGATGTGAGAAGTGCCACTCCTGTTAGTACAGAAAATTCACTACCAACAGAGGCACAAGCAGTGGTAGAGTACTTTAGATATAGTCTTGAATTCAAATCTGATTTGATGTGTTGAATAATTTACGGAACATAGAAATGTTTGTCTGCTCAGTACACAACAGTGATTATTTTGACAAGGATTTTTCTTATACCTGTTACAAAGCTGATGAAATTTGATCCCCTGCATGGTTAGAGTAGTGTAGGTAGCAGAGATGCTCACAAGTAATTTCTTACAAGTCCACGTGAAGTCACAAGTCTTTGGTCACTAGTCTAAGTCACATCTCAAGTCTCATATGGTTGTGTCATCTGCAGCTGTGTGCATGCATAATATTATGCATGAGAATGAGGGAGGGAATGACAATTAGCTCATCAGACATGCCATTAAAGTTGTTCAGGAGTATCAAATTCCAAGTCCATGTTAATCAAGTATTTCGAAGAGGAATCTCAAGTCAAGTCAGAAGTCACTGAGTGTGTGACTTAAGTGCGACTCAAGTCCAAGTCTGCTGGGTAGAGTCTCATAAGAGATTGGAGGAGGGATATGGACTAACAAGTATCAGTGTCACTTAAATGAAAGCTCTGGAACAACTGACTATTGCCATGAAGTTATTACAGCTTTCATTACATTTGGGAGATTGACTAGAGTCTGTTATAATCATATTTCTAACCATATTCATCATGTTCTAATCATATTTTAATCATATTTTAAATGTACACATATATTGTTTAAATATGTACACAATATTTAAACATAATAAATAACAAGTGTCTCTCTGGTAGTAGAGATTTGAGTTTGCAACTTTATGGTAATCAGTGAATATTGAACTACTAAGACATTAGGATAGAATAAAAAGTTTGGTGTCAGTGCTATTGACAATGGAACAATTATATGATTCATACATATATGATCTCTCAGCCAATATGTTTGTTACACTACTACACAAGCAAATCTCTTTGCAAGAGATTAAAACAAATTTACAATTCCTATATTTTAAAAGTATACATAGATTTGTTTGGAAAACAAAAAAATGGCATATCAGACAAAGAGATAGATGGTAATGTACAAGATGATCTAAGATTTTTGTGCGTCAGTGACAGTGTAGCATCAGTCTTTATACTAGAATAAAGCATTGCAGCTGAACATAATGGTGTGCATTAACGGGATTTGTTAATTAGGGTAAGTAAATAAACACTGCCTCTTCTGTTGTAGGCTTAAAGACTTAAAATACAGACTGTAGGGTCCTGTTTGAGACATCTGCTTTTAGCTTCAATAGAGTCATATGACCAACTCATAAAACATTGTCACAGTGTGAGTAACAAGTAATAGCATTGCTTTGTGCTGTGTGAATACTGTGTGTGTGTGTGTGTGTGTGTGTGTGTGTATGTGCGCAAGATAGCAAGCAAAACAAATTAAGAGAGATGGTTGATAAGATAAATTCCAAACTGCATATCACTTTGAAAAAGCTGCTAGACAAAGAAAATCATCAAAGCTCAAGGGTAAGAAAGCCCCATTATACACTACTCCAGGGACAAAAAACGTTTGTCTTATTAGTTGCCATTTGATCAGGGTGCAGACCAACAGGGCAACTGATTGCTCTGTAATGCTGTAAAAGTGGAGGAAAGAAATAAATTAAAAGGGATCTACAGGCATTCTGACAATAATCCAGATTATTCCCGACCCTTTTGAATTGGGAAGGTGATGTATTAGGGAAAGAAACAAGAAAGAAAAAAGGTAGAAACAAGAAAGAAAAAAAACATTAGACAGCAAGAGAGCAAGTAGTCCTAAGGATAGATCCTGCCAAATGTGATGAACCGAATGACAAGCTGTAAAAGCTGGCAGGGTTGAGCTGTTTTGCTATTGCCAGAAGGACTATAGGTACCTACAGAATCAATCATTCATGTCAACATCAAGGGTCAACCAGGCACATTAGAATACTTGCTGACATCCACAAAATTTTCTAATACATTTGAAATCTTAGCATGAACACTTAATACATATCTTTGGGATAAAATGTAATTATTAATTCTTTTCTAATCAAAAAAGACTGTATTAAATTATTTAGACTGCATGATGGCTTGAGAGTATGCTTTTTTATATGAAACAAATAGTTAGGATAATGCAAATATGTGAAGTTGCTGAGACCTTATAAGAGGGAATTCAACTCTATTGCAAATATTCCTTAATTATCTTTCAAAGATCTGCACTGGTGATGCCTTCACCATCTTCCACTGTTCAAAGCATCCAATTATAATGCTAGCAGTGTTATATCCTCAAAATAAGTTATAGAATATGTGTTCTTCCTTGTCAGTCTTTACGTACCAAACTATAAATGAGTTTGATAGACATAGGCTCCTTGCGGCAGGTACTAAGAAATGGGGGTATATATAAAGTATAGTGCTTTAATATTCTAATGTTTTGATATTTATTCAAGTGTATGGGCATCTTAGTGTATGTTAATTAATGTCCAATTAAGGGGCAAAACTACATTTTTCTCTGAGCATTCCATCTGTCTGAAATTGGAGGAATTGTATTCTTAATATGTAAATAAATTCTATTTATGGACAGCAGTTCTAACCTTTCCAATTATTGCATGAAAAAGGTGAATCTAAAGCATAACAAATTACCTGAATCCCTTTATATGCACATGGGCAGTAAGTGGGAACTTATTCCATTTGATATACTGTTCATGTCAAATCCATCTTTTAGAACATGAATATTAAAGCTGCATTTAAACTGCTATTCCAATCTAACTAGCCTGTACTCCTGAACTGACCCATATGCTCAAAACAGTGATGTTTATGGAAGAGTTTTAAAGTGGTAGAAGAGAAATGGCTAATGATACAGAGCTTTTCATTTCTTTGACAGAATATAATATACAGCTCAGAGTCTTGTATGTCTATGAATGAAAATTAAGTTTACTTAAAGCAATTGTGTATTAGAGAAATAACAGATAGCTGAACTTATTTAGAATTGTCATTCAGTGTTATTCCATCTTGTCACATAACAATATTAACAAATTAAAAAAAAAAGAAATTACATGAATTACAGATGAGTAAATGAGTATTGATTGCTTTCACATTCACATTGTTTGCTTTTCAGTGTTTAACTAAATGATTTAATATTTATTTGTTAAGAATAGAAACTTGGCTCACCTATACAGTATTTGTAAACTAAAGATTTAATTAAATCTGTTTAATTAAATTTTAGTTGAATATAAACTAATTAGGTTCTGCAATAAATACAAACTGTAAACACAAATAAATACAGTGTACATAAAACAAGTACTTGGAAATGAGGGTGTAAAAACGTTTCGTTTTCTACCTGTTTTCAACCTTAAGCAGTGTATAGAATGAAACACACTTTCATAACTGTCTTTTTATTGGCAGTAACTTTAGACTCAGCTTCACTAAAATAAATATTTTCACTCTTTTGCTTCCTTGAATACATTAGTGCACATTTAATGTAAATTAAATGAAGGCTATGGTACATGAGGGTAAATTGGGATGTGTTTTATGCATGTGACATTTAAATAGGTTACTAGTGGATGAAAGCTTGAATCCATGCAGCAAACATGATTTATTGTCTTCATTTAAATCACCAACTGTTGTATGAAGATTCCCTGAATCAGATGTCTAAGGTCAGATGTATTTGATATATAAGGGTCAATGGCAGAAATTTCACCAGACATGATGCCCACCAGAGAATTACATTCCACCGCAGATTAATTCCTGCCTACTTAAATTTATTACAAATGCCAAATTGGATTGGTATAAAGGAACTGTACTGTGACTCCTCAGACTGCATCGCCAAATATCATATCTATATTGGATTTAAGTGTCAGGCTTGTGTAAATATTATTAAGTTCAGAAAAAAAATTTATAGAGCCACTATTAATTAATTGAGATTACATGTTGATCAAAAGGATTTTGTAATTACTTTGGAGCAGTGGTAGTAATTATAGCAGTGGCACTGATTGCATTTGCCCACTGATTAAACAAAAAACATTGATTTCCCATTGAGAAAGCCCAGCAGTCAAAGCCAGATTCCCATTATGCATTTCTCCTTGACTTTTCCACCTGCAGCAATAGGGCAATGAGAAAATTCAATTTGTGAAATGAACAAGCAGTCAATTCCAGTTAGATGAACATATAAAATAATGCCAATGCTTTGCTGAAATTAGATCCCCCCATGGTAATTGATGACCAGGGTCCATTAATGAGGGGTGCAGTTTGATGTCCAGCAGTCATCTCTAATTTATTATAGTGGAATTTTAAATAAAATAAGCTCATGACTAGCAGATGTTGGTGTTTTAACAGTGAGTTCTTCATACAGTACCAGTCAAGTTTGGACACCTTTTATTCATTATGTTTTTAATTATTTTAACATGTTCTGCATTGTAGATTAATACTAAAGTACAAACTATGAAGAAATAGATATGGAATTATTTAGCAAACAAAGAAAGTGTTAAACAAGCCAGAATATGTTTTATATTTTAGATTTTTAAAGTAGACACCTCCTGCTTAGTTGACAGCTTTGCACATCTTGGCATTTTCTCAGTCAGCTTTATGAGGTAGTCACCTGGAATGGCTTTCAG
>JAOTRJ010000045.1:22518256-22530496 GCA_028564905.1 Leptodoras praelongus | reverse complement strand
CCCCACCCGGGGATCGAACCCGGGTCCTTCTTGCTGTGAGGCGACAGCGCTATCCACTGCGCCACCGTGCCGCCCCACTCAGTACTGTTATGTTGGGAAATAGAAGTTGCACAAAGTACTAAATAAATGTAATACATGGTTTATGTAAAATAATGCAATAAATGTAATATACACCGACATGCCAAAAATCATGGGACAGCATCTAGTATTATGTAGGACCCCCTCTAGCCCAGAGAAGTGCAGCAACTGGATGTCGCATTGATTCCACAAGTGGACTGAAGACATCTGGGGGATGTTGCGCCATGCACAGCTCTGTGGTATTTGTAGGTGCAGGATCTCTGGTGCAAATGGACCTCTCCACCACATCCCATAAATGCTTGATTGGGCTTGTGTTAGACCAATGTGCAGGCCACACCATTCGTGGAAACTCTCCAGAATGCTCCTCGAACCAACTTGGGCCTGATAGTATGGTGCATTATCCTGCTGGAATATCCCATCATTGTTGCAATGACAGGTTTAGGAGTATTTCACCAGTCTGCCCTGTCAGTCTTGTTGACAACTGGGGTCCATGGCTTAATGGGGTCTGTGAAACACACAAACCCTACCATCAGCCCAAAACAATTGGTATTGTGACTCATTGGACCACACCACATGTTGCAGAGTGTTAACAGAGGCACTCTGGTGGGTCTTCTGCTCCTGTGTCTCATGGAAACTAAGGAACACTGCATTGACTTTTAATGGAATATGCATGCAGGGCCTCCTACATTGAATGTGGATGTGATCTCTGCCAGAGTCACTTGTTTTTTTGCAAGGACAATTCTAGCCAGACACCACAATAATCAAGCACTTCTGGGCAGCTCCTACACTGTCCACTGTGGGTGGTAATGCCTTCTATGACATATTACATACTTAATGTAAACAGTTTGCCCTTTAGTGGCTATTTCACACCTAAGAATCTGTGAATTTCTCAAATGTAATCACTCTCAAATAAAGTGATCAATAAAATGTTCACTCAATTAATTAATCACTCTCTATTCTAATCTAAGAGCATTTAATTAAAGTACTTTTTCCATGTAAAAAACACATAATGTGACACTGTGGATTGAGGAATGTTATATGTTCGCCCAACTTCGGAAATGCAGTGTCCCACTCATCTGGTACCCACTATCGTGCCTCATTCAGACTCCAGTAATACATGTTGCCTTGCAGTGAGTACACTGACAATCACGCCTCACCTCCCGAGTCATCGCCTGAGACATCATTCCATAATCAAATTGCATACTGCTGTCCCTTGACTTTTGGCATGGCAGTGTATGCTTTTGTTAAAAGTAAGTTATTTGTTTAGGTTTTTTTACATGGAAAAAGTACTTCAAATACTCTTAGATTAGACTAGAGAGTGATTAATTTATTGAGTGAACATTTTTAACCATCTTTATCTGAGAGTGATTATGTTTGAGAAATTCACAGATTCTTAGCTCACTTGGCACACTGGTCACATAAAGTACTGTACATTATGTTCTGCTTGATGCCATCTTACTGAAATCCTTTTATCATAAGCTTATATTTGTAACTGAGGCCAGTAAAGATTATGTCACAAGATGCTAATGCACTAGTGGGGAGCTTCTCCAAAATGAGTGCTAAATGTGACTTGGTAAACAGGTTTTAAAGGTATAGAAATGATACTGTATGTCAGTATAACAGTTTACTCTGATAAGTAAATTGTTATACTGTATACATATAAACTTTATGCTGCACCTGTGCGTGTGTGTGTTTGTGTTTATACAAACCCCATTTGCAATAAAAACTGAAATCTGTCATTTGTTAATTCACTTGAAGATTTATTTCATATCGTAAACATTGCTAAAGTTGAAAGGAGCAACGGAGAACAAATTAGTTGTAGCTCTTTTTGGGTTGTTATATGTTTGTATGTTACATCAGTTTTCGAAGTTGACAAAGGCAACGGATCCGCATAACATACGCAAACTCCTATTATTACTTTTTAAATGTATTATTATCAGCCAATCACGTAGCAGCAGCACAACAGAACTTCCGGTGAAGTGATATACCCCTGTTCCCTAGCTCCCTACACACTGTACAGTTCCCTTTATATAAGAAAAATGAAAAGACATCAATCATCTTTAATATTTCACTTTTATAAAATAAATTCAAGTGAAGCAACATTCAACATTTCTCTTAAAATAGACCAGTGATAAACAGCAACCTACCTGCATGTATAATGCAAATCAAATGTGCGTAAAAACTGAGATTAACGCATGATTAAAAGTTTTAATTGAGCAATTAACAGCGATTTTAAAATGTAATTGCTTGACAGCTCTAGTTTATATGGGTACATTATTTTTTTTCCTAATGTCAGTGCACCCTAGTTAGATCTGTTAGTGTTACTCAAAAGCCTAATATGGCAATTCCAAATCTCTGATTTATTGTTTATTGATTATTTATTTATTGTTATTAAAATATTGGTAACCGTCCATGTAACCTGATAATAATAATAATAATAATAATAATAATAATAATAAGTTGGATTTATATAGCGCCTTTCACAAAACCCAAGGTTGCTTTACAAAACAAATAAATGCAGACAATCAGATGGAAGAAGATGAAGGGGAGAAATAGGTGGAAAAGAGATGAGTTTTGAGCAGAGATTTGAATTCTGAAAGAGAGGAAGTTGACTGTAAAGATGATGATTTTGCTAACTTGTCATGCATTGTCCTCAGTAAACCCAGCTATGATGAGAATGCAGATCCTGGAGAGGGCCTGATGAATATGCTGAAGAAGATCTATTCAGAGGGTGATGATGAAATGAAACGCACCATCAACAAGGCCTGGGCAGAGTCACAGGAGAAGAAAGCCAGAGGAGATGAATTTGACTTTTGAGTTTGTCTCCTAGATACCACTGAAGTACAGTTCCTTACCTACGTTAAATTTCTGTATAATTGCCTTTTTTATTTAAGATGTTTTATTGGCTGTCACTGTGACTGAAAATAGCAGACAACTACAGTAAATTTGTTTGGCATTTCTGCCATTATACCACCAAGAGTGTCAGAAAAAATGTTTAAAATCATCTCTTCCTAAAACCTAACATGCTGTATGCTTGTGGATTGGGTTCTCAAGACTGCATGAGCTGATAATGGAAAATAAAAAGTTGACAAAAACATTCTAGGTTCATGTGTCCAGTGGCTTTTCACCCATGAACATAGTTATAACTTGTTCGGGGGTTGTGTTCCCACCATGTTTTTGAAAGTATGGTACATTAAAAATGTTGTATATGACAGGTTATTTGTTTGCTTCCCAAGGCCGGGTTCCTCAGCCTGTTAAATCTCATTGAAGACAATTTTCTAAAGACTTCAATGCTTTGTGTAGACCTGTTGGTCTTGTTGATTACTAAATGTGCTTTTTTTTTACTTTTCACCCAAGACCATGTATGCGTTTATGAATAACAGTGATTGCAGGATGACGGATTAGACCACTGCTGATGAACTGCTCAAACTGCATACAGGCTGGCAGGAGTTAGAAGTGCTGCCAGGCAGAAAGGGGACATTGCGCGCCCACGCACTGTTGAGTCACCGCAGTGCACATTAAGTCCAACAGGGGGCAGAACGTGCTATTTTTTTATATAGCATTCAACATGGCACACCTTATGGATTCATTGTATGTGGCCAGGCACTATGAAAGAAATTGAAGGGATTACTCCCAGGGAAGATGAACGAAACTGAAATGCGCAGTATGTAAGACTGGATTAAGCCACACTTCTGAAAGAAGGTGTAAATATTTTTTTGATTTAGGCGAGTTGATGAAGAGAAATAAATAAAAGAGAGTCTTGATGAAAGCAGACGAGACGACACAGATAAGCACTTTCTAAAGACATGTTCAAGTATTCCTGCAATGGTCGGCCATTGATATTCATTCCAATCAGACACACGGATTTGTGATTGGATGATTGCGGGTTTCATTCAGTTTCATTCACCATTTCATCGTTTTCTTTCCGGCTTCCTCTTTGACGAATGCGGAAGGTAACCACTCAGACCGTTGTTTATGTCATCGCTCCTCCCCTTACACGCCGCCTCCGCCCTGACGTCACGCCTGGCTTATATAGTAGGAGCCGCGTGCTCGGACGTGTTTCTTGAGGAGTTAAACGTGTGGGTTCTAAGGACACGTTTTCACACCAGGAGCTCAGTGTTAATGAATGGACACGACTTGTTTCAGCACATCACAGCGTCGCTCCTGTCAGATGATGAACCCGGATCTGTTTAAAGCGTCTCCGGACCGCTCTCCGCCCGCGCCGACACACAAACCGAGCCGGAGTAAATGTGAACAATCCAAAGTGGACCTGGCGCAGGTGGTGGTCGATCCTAAAACTGGACGATCCTACTCCAAAGGAAAGCTTTTGGGAAAGGTACTTTACTCTGAATAATGTCAACACGAACGCTTATTATATCAGTAACGTGACGGTATCTTCCTGTCGAAGAGGTGGGCTGCGCTCCTGCGCTCTTAAATCGCTTCATTCTGTTCTGGATGTGTTCATTAGGCTCTGTGTCTTTACTCCAGGCCGCAGATTTTATTCTCGATCTAATGTCTCTATATGCCTGGGTGTATTGATGGTCACATATGTAATTAACCACGAATTCACCCGGGACTGTTGTCTCGTCTCGCCCCGAGGTGATTGCGTTGAGCTGCGGTGCGGCGCGTTCCCTCGGCCTGACTAACAGCTTTATTGTGTTGGATGTTTTGTGACGTCCTTTAAAGCCGCTCCGCCGGGCCCTGCTCCCGGCTTAGTGCAGTGTCTCTACCTCTTTAGGGCGTCACAAAGCTGTAAGGAGCCTATTCTGGTTTTAGCTGATGATCGACATGGTGAAAGTGCAGAGTCATGGCTGATTTTGGGTGCTGCTGAAGATGGACGATCACACGACCTGTCATTACGCACATTTGTGTAAAGCAAATGTTAATTTTCGTCCAGAGCTGATTTATCTTTGACAGATCTACATGTTTTGTTGCAGGGAGGGTTTGCTCGATGTTATGAGATGACTGATCTGTCCAGCAACAAGATGTACGCAGTGAAGGTGATCCCACAAAGCAGAGTGTCCAAGCCACACCAGAGAGACAAGGTAGAAACCAGCATCTGCTCATTTTATCACACACTGATGAATTATTTCTCATGTATTCATTATAACTGCTGCCATGTTGTCGTTTTCTATTAGATAACAAATGAAATTGAGCTGCACAAAACCCTCCAGCACAAACACGTTGTCAAGTTTTCCCATTATTTCGAAGATCAGGACAACATCTACATCTTCCTTGAGCTCTGTAGCAGAAAGGTGAGCTGCTTAACAGTAGATATACTGTGCCAATGACTGTGACTGCATCAGGTGAAAGAGGCTGACTGAATGATTTCCTTGTTGCAGTCCTTGGCACATATCTGGAAAGCACGGCACACCCTGACAGACCCTGAAGTGCGGTACTACCTCAGGCAAATCCTTTCTGGCCTCAAATACCTCCACAACAAAGGAATACTCCACCGAGACCTCAAACTAGGTAAAGCATTTTCACTATTCTACATTTCATTGACTTGTTTTCCTGTGGTATTGATTTTGCTGTTACTCTACTTTCCTTGCATATTGCTTTTGTTAAACTGTTATAGCTGAGCACAAACTTTTTTTTTAACAGGCAATTTCTTTGTGAATGAGAATATGGAACTAAGATTAGGAGACTTTGGACTGGCAGCAAAGCTGGAAACTGTTGAGCAGAGAAAAAAGTAAGTTATTGTTTTTCTTACAAAGTGTAATCATACTTCTAATCAGTACCATTATTTTGCAAAGAGGTAATTGTCTTTGTTTTGCAGGACTATCTGTGGAACACCAAACTACCTGGCACCAGAAGTATTAAATCGTCAAGGACACGGGACTGAGTCAGATGTTTGGTCATTGGGTTGTGTCATGTAAGTGAAAACAATATTTAGTTTTAATTTAGTTAAATATTAAACATCATATCAATCTAAATGTTTTCCTGTGAGGAAATACTGTGACGTGTCCAGTTTCTTGACCGTGGTCTATTTCTCTGGATTGGTCAGGTACACGCTTCTGTGTGGGAATCCTCCATTTGAAACATTAGACTTGAAAGAAACGTACAAATGCATCAAAGAAGTGAAGTACACACTTCCACCATCACTTTCTCCAGCAGCACAGAAGTTAATCTCTGCAATTCTGCAGAAGAACCCCAGTGCTCGCCTTACTCTTGACCAGATTCTGGCACACGAATATTTCAGCAAGGTTGGTTATTGTACCGCTTTGCATCTGCTAAGTCTAGTCAGTACTCTTGGACATTTTTTGGATACTGTAACCCATGTCTGAAGTACATGGTGTCCTGACTAATTTCCTAACAACTCTTCTCCCAGGGCTTCACTCCAGACAAACTTCCACCAAACGCATGTCTGATGGTGCCAGAGCTAAACCCACCCAGTCCTGCCAAGAAGTTCTTCACCAAAATGGCTAAGAGCCTCTTCGGCAAGAAGAAATCCAAACGTAAGGCTTTTTTTTTTTTTCTGAAGCTGGTATTTGAGTATCACTATATGGACTTAATCAGCCGTTCTTCTTTCAGCAGAGAGGAACCCCAGTGAGGACAAGGAGGATATCTCTAAGCTTATCTCGGGCATGGTGAAGCACTCGATCAGCCGGCAGGTCAGCTATAAGACAGTGGGAGTGAACGAGGTGTGTGTTAAGAGTCTCAATACTGCTTTGGGTTGATAAATTGTTATACATTCATACTTTAACCAAATCTCTTTCGTGATACCCTGTGTTGCTCACGTCTGATTGATGATTTCTAAAGGCATTGTACTGCAGGAGTAATGATGACAAAAGCCCAGGCTGGCTTTTTATGATTAGCTGATTTGGCTACGTTGCTATATGTGGATCTTCTTTAAATCAATAACTTGAGTACAAAACGGATGAGAGATCTCTGAAACAAATCGTTTGTGTCAGAAGGGATAAACAAGGGATTAAATCTCAATCTGCTAATTAAAACATGCAACAATTTTCAGAAAGAAAGGGCAAGTAAGGTTAAATAACTATGCTTAATAATAATAGCTGCTTTTGAAATGAACACACTAACGAATTAAGTCCATGCTATTTTTGTGATTTCAACTTATTTATATTGTTTGAATTACTGCAGACCTTATTGATCTGACTTGTCTCCCAACACAGGTTGCATCACCAGCAGGTCGGTTGGCCATTTCAGTGCCTTTAGAAACACCAGCTGAGGAAGAGTCCAGAAAGTCAACATCCCATTCCTTCAAAGGCACAGTGGCCAGTAGTACTGATGGTGTGTATGCATTTGTTAACTGCCTTAGTCTAACTGCCTTAACTGTCTAGTGTATATCTGCTTGTAGATGTGCTGTTTTTAGTCACCCAGAGGCTTGTATAGTCTGTTCTTTCACTTCAGCAACACAAAAAAGTGATCTAGTTTTGCTCTTTTCAAATCTATAACACATCTGTCGTGTACTTTTGCCTTGATTCCTCACAGTTTGACTTCTTTTTCTGTGCAGGATATGAAGACTTACTGACCCCATCTGCTGTAGCTGAGGCCAACATGAAGGTCCTCTCTGATTGCTTGTCCACTATGCCAGCAGGTTTGTTCAGTAAAGCAATGTAATTAACGAAGCTTTTTGATCGTTTCTTTAACTCTCAGAATAATGGTCGGGAAAATTAATGTTTAGATTCTTTTGGTTCTTCAGGATCTAGGAACACTCCATGTGTTGCAAAGCCTAAACCCTTTGTCTGGGTAACCAAATGGGTGGACTACTCCAACAAATATGGCTTTGGCTACCAGCTCTCCAATCAGAATGTTGGAGTCCTCTTCAACGAAGGAACTCATCTGAGTCTGTGTGACCAGCGAAGGTATCTTTTTAATTGATTCATTAAACAGAACTATGATTCATTAATTATGGTTTTATGAACACAAATGTTTTGAATCAAAGTTGCCAGATTTTGTTTTAGCATATTTAGGCTATAACTTTTTATATAGGTTATAAGTATTTTTTCTCTCTCCATAGGGTAGTTCGTTATTGTTTGACCAACAATAAACATTTCACCTTCCAAGTGGATGCACTACCAGAACAGCTCCAAAACCAGAAACACATTGTGGAGCTGATGGCCAACTACATGGAGCAGAATCTCATGGAGGTGAGGTGCTTTTCAGAAGTCATTTCTTGGGCTATTTTGGCTTTAAAGCACTTGGTTACTGAAAACGAATGCATGAGGCACTAAGAGTTAAACTAGCTTTGTATCTGTTCTTACAGGGTGGAGATCTGGGTTGTGATGAGCAGGCATCTCCTACTGATTGCCCGCTTCTCCTGCAGTGGATGAAGACTGACCATGCTTTAGTTATGCTTTTTAACAACGGTTCATTGCAGGTTAGCTTTGTTTTTTATCCATCTGTTCAAATAAGCCTTTTAGATTAGCATGTAGCCTGATGCATTTCATGAATGCTTGTAGAAAGTTTTAGTTGTGTGAAAGAGTCGAAAATGTTGTTTTTATTCACAGGTGAACTTCTACACTGATCACACCAAGGTGATCCTGTCCAAGATGGCAGACACGTACTTGTTGACCTATGTTAGTCGTGAGCGGACTTCCACCTCATATGCTCTGAACACAATCGGAGAGCACGGCTGCTCATCTGAGCTGCGCCATCGGCTCCATTACGTGGTGCAGCTGTTGCAGCACTACACCAAAACATAAATCGACCTCAAAATAGGACTAAAACCTCAAGGTTTATGACTGAAACCACATCTGAAGAAACTTGCATCTTGCCATGAAGGTTCTCCCGTTCTGGCCTCCTTGGACCTATGGGTGCACAGTTTTGGATTTAGTTTTCTCTTCTGTGTTACACTGATACTACCAGCTTGTCTTCACAATGTATAGAACAAAGTGACAAGGAGACGACGAGAACTTGCATGATGAGGACGAGGCTTTCTGTTTTGATTACCTGCTTTCTCCTTTATTTAAAACAGGCATTTATTATTTCACTTAACAGTACACATCAAACTTGGAAAGCTGGTGATTCTAAACATTTTAAGGAGGGTGGTTTTGTTTGAAACCTGCAGTTGAAATCTGTGGCTGGATCAGCCTCAACTTGTGTTGAGGTGTGAAGGTAGAGTAAAGTGCCTTTCTGAGGGACGTCTTCTGGGTTGTGCAATAATTGCCCTTCTGTATCCTGAATTCAAATAACAAATGGGTATCAGAAAGGTAGTGTGGCTATTTTTCTGCTTTCAGTTTGATTTTGATTGTGACTAAATTGATGGAGGTAAGCACTACAAATACCTGCTATAAGCTTTTTTTCCCTTAACTGGTACAAGATATTGGTCATGAAATATCCTCCATCACATGAAAAACAAAATATTTTTCATTTGTACCTCAAATGTTTGTCATGACCTCCATGTGGCATTGTTCTAAGTAATGACACTGACTGTAAAGTGTTAAAGAAATAAGGATTTTTTTTTTCATCCCATCATTGTGACTCATTATTTTTTCAGGCAAATTTTTGGCACGTGTATTTATGTTTTTATTTAACTTTTTATTTATGAAACTCTGGTGTTATCACTGTGTAAATGTTAAACATCACTTTTTTATGTATTGATACGAAATCTTGAGAGGGGGAATAAAGTTTGTTGAAATGCATATTTATTTGCAGGCTTACTTTGTATTGTGTTCTGTGACTAACTTGTAAATTATAATCAAAGCCAGGAAATAGAAGGGGGGTGGAGAATGTCCACTAATTATTAGCTACTAATAGAACAAATTATATAAATGTGTCCTCTGAATTCATATTAAAACAAGCAATTCCAAAGTACCGCTTATTACTATGTGTTGTTGATTAAATCTTTCTGCGGAAAAGTTTGCTCACTGCATATTTTTCATGAAACTCAAGATTTCTTTTTAGCATTACTCATAATGCGCATGCATGATGCCAATACTGAGAAGTTAGTGATTTCAAAAGGCAGTCATTAACCTAGCTGCATGTTAAAAAGAGTGCAGCATGCTGTTTCATCACCACCTACATTACCACATTATACCCAGGCATATTAACATCCTCCAGCTTTGCAAGTACCATATCAGCCAACACCTTGGCTCAGCTAGCTGCAGTTTTCAGGAAAGCTGCCCAGAGTGGCTTGAAGGATTCACACAGCTCAGCTCACACTAAAGCAGCAGTCAGGTTTAGTGTGCATTCCCCAGATAGACAGTCTGGCTGTGCTGGTGCGATGGCAAGCCAGAGAAACTAAACTTTCCTCCATGAAGCCAGATACCTAAAAAAAGTCGGTTGGCTGTAGAAACCCATTAAAAGAGGCAAGGTTAGGCTAAAGTCTCTCTTTGGCGTTCTGGTCCATAGAGGCTCATCATAGTCTGGAGCTGCACATGGTTTGCTTGTGAAGGCAGGCGAGCAAATACTTTTGGCAATAGTGTATGTTTAAATGTTCTTGCCATTTTATAGGGAAATCCTACACCTACTCTATAAATGTCACCAGTAGAGAATGATTCTTGTTAATTCTGTGGTCTTCCCCCTACTTACACCCACACAAAAGACAAGAAAACACAATCTGTCTATTTACCACACAGTTACCTTGTTGTTTGCTTTTTGAGTAAAAGCAAGAATGCGTAGAGTGCACTATAAATGACTCTGTGAGAAAAAAGTTTGCAAGTTTTGCATAGCCCCTTGCCATGAGCTGAACACCTTGCATTAGAAAGGAGACATGAATTAAACACATTTTAAATCATGGATGCTAAGTAACTCATGTTATAAAATTTCATATGAAAGCCCACTAAATCAGTTTTATTATTTCAAATCCCAGGAATAGGTAAGTAGTAAGGTAAATTGGGTTGCTGAATCTATTTAAATGTTCCCAGGTTACTTATAAGTACTTAGTTAATAAGTAATACTTATTCAGAATTTATTAAATAGAACTATAGCCCTTTTCTAGAATACAATGAATGTCCTGAGCTGCAAACTCACCTAAAGTCATTTGATAGGTTAATTAAGACCACCTGTAACTTCTTTCAGCACAAGTTGTATCTGGAAATTATTGTCTCAAAAGGCTGGAAGAATAAGCATGCTTCATTCTCATCACACTGCAACCCAGACAATCATTCATTCAATGCATGATTGGCCACTACAGCACCTGGCCAAACACATTTCTCTTTCATTTCAACATCTTGAGTTAAGGCAGCAGAGGTAAATAAGTCTGTCTTGATAGAGGGCCTCCTCTAGTTAACTGCTATTAAATCATGGCAAGATCATTTATAAATTATCTTCTTTTCATGGGTGCAGAAATCTTAGCCAAATCACAATTTTCTTGGGAAAGAAAATTTCCAAGGCAAGACATGCATACAAATACACACTCATTTACATCATTGTACTGTGACTTTATAGGTGCAGGACTTTCTCAAGTTTGAGAAACGTAATTAGTCTGAACAGTGTGCGTTAAAACTGTGTTAATTACCAATGAACAGCGATTAAAAATTTTAATTGTTTGACAGCTCCATTATATAGTACTACACGGTTTAGTACAAAACTACTGGAGGCAGCAAGGAAAGGACTTGCTTATCACAAGTAGGCAGGTTTGGTGAGTAAAAATCAAATTTATATTACAGATTTGTAGTTCAAGTTGGTTAGCTCTTTTATATAGGTTTTGATTTTATTTGATATTGAAAATATTGTGTACACTCATGAAAGCATTTCAGCTAGTAGACACCACACCATTCTGAGAGTTTCTTGAAATTGATAGATTTAGGTTTTTCTGGAGTCATGTCCACATTTTTAGGGTTATAAATGTGGCCACCCTACACTGATGATGTACCTGCACTCTTAACATTGTGCTTTTGTATCAGCATGGACATCAATAGCACCTTTTCCTTTGCTGCTAATGTCTACAGGAGGACAGGGAACAAAAACCCGGACTATCCTACCAAAAACGTCTGGGCACTCTAGTGTAAGCTGATTTTTAAAAGGGAAAATCTATTTTCTTTTCTATATTAAGTATACTTAATTCTTAATCATATTAATAATTAGCACAATTAACATTTTTTAAATTCTGATTTTCAATTGCAAATAAAAAGTAATCTTAAGCTTATTTAATATTTAGCATATGCACAATGCACAATGGGCGGCACGGTGGCGCAGTGGATAGTGCCGTCGCCTCACAGCAAGAAGGACCCGGGTTCGATCCCCGGGTGGGGC
>JAOTRJ010000045.1:22506622-22518156 GCA_028564905.1 Leptodoras praelongus | reverse complement strand
TTGGACTGTGGGAGGAAACCGGAGTACCCGGAGGAAACCCACGCGAACACGGAGAACATGCAAACTCCACACAGAAAGGACCCAGACCACCCCACCCGGGGATCGAACCCGGGTCCTTCTTGCTGTGAGGCGACGGTGCTACCTACAATATTGGTGAACTAATATTTACTGCAGTGTCTTATGGGGGCAGACAGTAGAATGGTGTGATCACACTTTCAGATTACTTCCTCTGCAAGCTGAGAAGATGGTCTGTGAAACAGGGAGAGCTATGTGTCATGGCTGGTGCTTAGGAGACAGTGAGCAATACTGTGAATCAGTTATACAGTGGCATTGAAATGCGTAATGTGTGTTCAGAAAATCCAAAATGAAAATTGCAACATTTTGTATCTGGATGAGTATCAGAGAACCAAAAATAGTTCTTGTCTAATGAAATCTACAAATTAGTAGTGTTAGCAACTGTTGGCAATTCTCAAAGGAGCAGTACCAAATCTAAAGGAAAATGAACACTGACTAAATATACTGCCAGTTAACTGGTATGTATTGCTATCCTTCCAAATAAAAAGCAGCCAATTATTTGTGCCAGCCAGTCATGTGACTAACAATGAGCCACTAATGTTTACAATGATTCCTCTCTGTCCTCTTTCCCCACTGACTGTCAGTGTTAAAACCAAGAACCTAGTTGCCAAGGCAACAGCATCCGCAGCAACATTCTCATATCACTGATCATATGCCACATGCAGTATTTATTCAAAGGAGTTAACGTCAGCACACATACGCACATACCAGCGGACGTATAGGGTCCTTGGTGTTGCTGACGGCAATTCGTCAGCACTACTGGGCTACGCAAAGTCACTGTTTACATGAATCAATTACTGATTAAACTCTTTGAGTTCATCATGCGGTTGCTCTTTGTCTCCAAATTTAGACAAATTTATATGTCGCTCTTTTGTATCAACAAACTCATAGGATGTAACAAACTCATAGGATGTAACAAACTCATAGGATGTAACAAACTCATAGGACTAAACAAAATTTTATATGTTTTTTATAGTTTTTGTCAAACTGACACGATATTTCAGTGGTTTCAAGCATGTATGTCTTGTGTATGTATGTATATGTTTAGCAATATTACTGCAACAATCACAATTATGGTATAGTTGATGTCCAAGAGCAATAACTAATTTAATGTTATATAGGTTATAACTAGCTTGTTTTGGGGACAAAAAATATAGAGTTGGTGCAGCTTTTAAAATTTGAGCTTATTGACTTGAAATGACAAAATTTTCTCAAAAAATGTTGGTGTATAGTGCAGCATGTAAGCGTGTATGTATGAATCACCAAGGAAACAAAGAATCATGCTTCATAAGTAAAAACTCTCGAAAATACTCTTTATATGATTTATGAGGCTCTGTATGTGTAAATTAAGGCAAGGTTAACAAAGAGATTTTACTGTTAGTTTCACTAAGGGTGCTGTACCACCATTTTGACAAAATTGCTTCATACAACAATTAAGGCTAACTTTTGTGTTTCTTCTCTATCCATCACAGAGAACTGATCAACTTATCCATTCCTGCTGTATCACTATGCTCTCTGTTCAGCTAATTGTATCCCATTCTCCCATACAGCAAGCTAAAACCACTATTCAGCATTTCATTTTCAAAGCTCAGGGCCCAGTACCATTTATGGTCAGAAAGTCCAAAGGTTTAAATTTCTTACAGATATTGCCCCCAAATGTAGTATTTGTGTTTAGACTAAACCCTTCCTAGTTTTGATGAAATATAAACATGGCACAAAAAGTAAGGAAATGTGTGTTTGGTGGATTATTTCTTTGTTGTAACAATGCTTCTTGGCAATAAATGTTACACCGTTGGAAAACCTGTTAATATCCCTTTTAAATGGTGCCACGGTTGTAAGGAACGTGTATTTGTGGGATGAGCAGTAGAGCTGAGGATGTGGGTTACGCCCATGAAAAATTGTCTCCATCCTCATCCCTACCTAACACTCAAGATGCATCTATGTTTCTAATGTACAGACACAATAATTCTTACTAACTTTTACAAATACACAGTGAGTAAGTGGCTGTATCTGCATGGGAGTCTGAGCAAATCAGTACAGATTTACATTAAACATGTTGGCAGTTTCAAATGTTTTATTACATAAGAAAGGCCAGTGACAGCCAAGAGCCTTCAGACAACCTTATCATTGGTCTCAAATGATTAACATGGAGATAAAATGCCCCAGAGATTTCATTTTGGTCTCAGGAACATTTTTTAGTCTCAATTTACTTATGAGGAAGGAGAAAGTATTGCAACAGCTGAAGCCTCAGTGCCACAGACAAAATTTAAGATGAACTTGTGATCTCAATTGTCCTTCTTTGTCAGTGGCCTAATAACATTATTTATGTGCAATACCAATTAATCCTTTATCAATTGTCTAGAACAAGTGTGCCATGGTTGGTGATGTTCATTTCAACATTCTGCACTCAAATTATTATACATTTTTTGCAGGTTGCTACATCAATAATGAAAAATAAACATCAACACCCATGTTTTCATTCATTCCTACTACTATTCACGTTAGCTGTGAGATACATGCTTGACCTTCCTGTATTGTTTGCTTTGCAGCATATATGGGCATGTTAGGGAATTTGAAAAATGCTTTATAGCTGAGGCGGAAGTTTATCCTCTGTCATAAATGCTTTCCTTACATTACCATGACTGAGAACAGCATTGACAGTATATTAAACAACAAAGGGGGTGGATCCAATGGGGCCCAAAAGAAAGACAATCATCAGGACAAATTTGCTCTCTGGGTGAGAGGGTTGACATTCTCTCTATCTCTCCCTTGCACCTTACACCAACACTAGCCAATCATAGGTGTAAGTGAGCTTGTGCATGTGGAAGAGTGTAGATGGTGCTTTCTTCGGGGGACGTTACACTGCTCTTTGACAAAGCTGGAGCAGGTCAAAAAGGTGGAGTTGGCTTCACGTGTCTTGGACAGAACATGTGTTAACCTTTAACTCCCTGGTTGGTAGCTGTCATTGAGATGGGAATGATAGGTGGGAAATGGCAGGTGATTATAAAGAAAATAAAGAGAAAAAAATAAAAATAAAGAGTGTTCATGTGTAGAATAATTGTGTGCTGCTAACATTCATGCATGCCATGAATCTTTTGCTATTTTGTGAAATGAAAAGTTTGGTCTAATTGTGCTGCTACAAATTTTAAATACAATCCCAAATAACGTGGGAAACATTACACTCATCCACAACATTATACAAACTTTTGAGGAATGTTTAGTTCCAAGAATGTTTAATTTGTCTGATATATTCTGTTCTTTTTACAAAAAATACAAACATATTTCAAAATTTTATTTTTTCTAAATTTAAAAAAATAAAATTGATGTTAAGCAAACCATTTGAGAATACTGCTTAAACTACTTTTGTGACATTTCAGCCTTACTATCTTGAACTTATTTAATAACACATTGAATGATTTTATTATTGATGATCAGGTGTAAATGATGAGACAATCAGTGTAAGTAGGTCTGTTTATATACAAAATAAAGTCAAAATAAAGCAAAGAGATGTATTACATAAACAGATTTTTATTTTTAAAAAGCCTGGTAGTTTGGTGGTTTAGACTGAAATGATTTGCAGAAATGCTGAGTAAATATGGATCTAGTATACAGTGCCAGAAAGTCAAGTCTAAGACTTAAAAAAGTCTAAAAAAAGGTTACAAGATACTAATCCAAGATGTCTACAAGCCAATGAATATTAATTTACAACAGAAATCAATGTTAATGGTGAGTTAGAGGAGTCAGTGAAGCAGTGAAAGGGAAAATATATAGGAATGATTTATAAATCACTTCAGTTTTTTAGACATGGTATGCTACATAGTGCCTGAGAATAACAAGTTAAAAGCCCTTTAAATTAGATAGAATTTATTCTATTATTTAGTTGTGACTTTCACTGCTGCTGCTGCTGTTGTTGTTGTTGTTGTTGTTGAATAATCAAACCTCTACAGTCTGGAGGACTACCTGATTTAGGCTCCCCATTCTATGATGTTATCCATCATCTCCACCAGAAAATGAACTGGCACACTCTTCAGAGCTTAGAGAAGCCATATTTCCTGAAGAAATATCTTTGCTTTGTATTCCAAATCAATTGTGAGCTGACAGAAGATCAATAACAGCTTGGGAGAATGGCGTCATTTCCTCATCTGTGGGGTGCAGACTTCGGCCACAGGAATTAGGTTATGCATCACATACTTTAATGGATTTCCTGTTCTGTTCCTGCTTTACTCTGTTCTTCTTTCTCTTACCTCCTCTCTCACAAAGAAAGCCTTCTCAGAATTCTCAAGGCAGTACATTTATTCATTGAAGGTCTGTAAGTGGTGAGGTGTGGTATTACAGTCACATTAGAAAAAAACAGGAATGGGTTGAGAGAATTTTTATGACTGAACATTTCCCTGAGTAGATGTGAGTGAGTGTACTTCACACAGGCTGAATAGCAATTAATGAACAAAGTTGAAAACATAAACAGAATGTAGTTCATGTCAAGACTTTAATTATCATAGTTGCTACATTCATCAAAAACTGTTCTCTATAAATACTGCCAATATAATGAATATAAACAGTATATCAGTTTTTTGAAAAGTTGACTTGCTTTATCATTTTAATAGTCACGTGACTAACCCTGACTGCATATTTAAATAGTGACCCACATTTGTATTATTTTTTTTGTACATTTTGTATCTAACATTGGTTATTAAACTACAAACTACAAACTCTAGTTTGTGATATTTTGTGTGTGTGTGTGCCACCACTGTCTATTTCATAATCTTGTAGTGTTGCTAACACAGCTATGGCATTGCTGGCTTACTGTTTCTATATTAAATATTCATAACATACAACAACTCATCAGCATTAAACTGCTTCAAAGCAGCTCACCTATATTTCATAGTTACTTTTAAGATGGATAATATGGATACTTTTAAAACATGGATATTAGAGTTTAGTGATATAAAAATAAACCAAGATAAATGTCAGATCTTTGTTTTGGCAACCTTGTTTTGATTTTGTTTGGCAAGCTTTGGCAACCCATAAAATTCCTGTGCATACCCCTTAACTAATACTTTGTTCAAGCACCTTTTGCTTATAATACTGCACTCAGTCTTTTTGGGTACCAACACATTTTGAATAGGTTATTTTATTCTACTCTTTCTTTGCAAAAATGCTCCAGAGCTATTAAATTGAGATGTTCTCCTGTGCCCAGCCCTCTTAAAGTCATTCCACAGTATTTTAATAGGATTTAGAGCTGGGTTCAGACTGAGCCATTCCCAAACACTGATCTATTGAAGCCATTCCTTTGTTCACTTGAATTGTGATTTGGGTTGTTGTCATGTGCCAAAATACATTGGTATTTACTGAAGCCCCAGTCCCAGCTAAAGCGAAACAAGCCCATAGCATGATGCTGCTGCCATCACCATGCTTCACCTTGGGTATGCTATTTTCAGAGCAGTAAGTCAGTTTTCTGACTTGTTTTCGCACTAAACATATTCTGTTAGAATTACGTACGAATCTTCTACCGTTACACATTTTGGGGTGATTTGCGAGAAAGGACTTCCATCTAGCCATTGTATCTCATAGCCCAGACATGTGAAGAATACAAGAGAGTATTGTTACATGCAGGGAGTGAGCAGTACTTGTCAGATATTCTAGCATGCAAAATCTCTTATGATTTATTTTGGTTTCATTTTGATTGTCACAAAAACCTGCATTTTAACAGGGGTGTGTAGACTTTTTATATCCACTGTACTTAGCATGATACTAAAAGCATTTGTCAACTGAGCTACAGAAGCAATGTTGAAGAGAGAATATGTTATGAATACCTTTGATGTAATAACACTAAAATAAGCCAGTAATGCAATAGCTGGTTAGAGATTCATATGGTTGGACAGGATTACAGTAAGGCTCATCTGCAGCAGAGAAATGTGGCACGCACACACAAATTCATCATAACTGACATATTACAGTAAAACCTGTGAAACCTTAGAGCTGTAAACATGTCAAACAAAATAACAAGAGAACACAAGAGTACACACACTGGACTCCAGACCTCTGCTGCTGGGGCTGACTGCATTCTACTAATGGATGCAGTGCCTGTGGAGAGTGAACAGGCGTGCTGCTGGGTTAGCATGTGTGTTGCAGCGTGCCATACATCCACACATCCACACACAAGCATGACTCTGCACAATGATGTCATCTCCATCAGATGTGTATTCTGTGCACAATCCCATTCGAGCTCGGCTAACTGCATGCTTATATAATAGTCATCTCTCTTGGCAAAGCTCACAGAAGGAGCCATTAATTCTGGTTATTTTGCAGCTAGGAGCAAAACACTTGCAACACTTTTCATTGTAATGCTCAGAATGTAGCTTCTTTGTACTGTAAGAACTTACAGGATTTAAAGACTATATAAAAAAGACAATAATGAAATGAATTAGATTGTTAAGATGATAGTTGTAAAAATATATATAATATATTATATAATAAAAGTAATACAACCCTGTACATTAACAAAGCCATGATTCCACATTAACTACTTAATATTCTGTAAGCTATATCATTACTCATTATTCATGCTGAATTATGTTGGCCATACTGTGCTCTTTTCTTGGAAAGGTGCTATAACTCATTCTCAATAATATATTAAAACAATTCATTCTTAATATGTAGGAAAATTGATAGGGAGAACATATCCATGGTAAATATAAAAATATAAAATATTCTTTTTTTCTCCAAGTCTCCTGACATACCAAAGACAAATAGGTTTTGACCAGAAAGGCAAGATGAATTTTCTACCTCTAAAATCATTCATTTTTCATTGGCTGTTAGTAAAACTGCAGAAGAGTTGTTCTGCAATCAATAACAGCTGTGTGTTGTTAGTATTCATGAGACCTCTGAGGAACCTTTTTAAAATATGAGTGTGCCTTGTCTTTACACAGCATTAGGCTTTTGTGTATGTTTGAAAGGCAGCACAGACACACACTCTGTGTCTAGAGGTCTGGGGTAAGAGACAGGGATCTAACCACCATCTGCCATTCCTCCAGCTTGTTTGGAATAGAGAGGGGCCCTGTACTGCTGCAAACACAATGGAGAGTCTGCTTCTCCTGTCAATCATAGGGAAGAGTAGGCAGGCAGCCATCACACTCTTTCACTCAGCTAAACGCAAATATTCAGTTGTATGCACATGTGGGTATGTCTATGTGTGCACCTGTCTTAACATGACTTATTATTCAGCTCAAAATGCAGAGTTTTACATTTTTTTACTACAAATAGAATACAGAGTACATCTTACATGCCTGGCTTCAGACATTTCCTATTACTTTCACTGTAGTTAAAAGAACTTAAATCTTAAATTAAAAACTTCATATTCTTAAGCTTATTTTTTCAGGAGCCCTTGACATAAACAAAAAACTGCAAGGAATGCCTTCAAAAGCCAAAAACATTTGAAAGCAAATGCTGTTAGCCTTTAACCAGCCTTTATAACAACACATTCCTATTAGGTGCATTATAACTTACTGACTTCTGTTATGAGCTGACATTGCATGAAGTTTTTCCTTCTCATAACATAAAAATGTCTGAGATGTAACTAACCTGAATTTGACATATGAAAGATATGAAACATGAATGGGATAGAAAATGACATGAATTCACATTCTCATACCAGCTCTAACATTCCTCTTCCCAGAAACATTGCAAGCATTCTTCAAGACTGGTTTCTTTCTTAAATCCTTGTGTAAGAATACAAGCCAACTATAGTATACAATATTTATCAGCATTCAGAATACAAAGTATATACATTAGTATATACATAAGTATTTCTTTTTTCTCAGGAGCACAAAAATGCAACCTCGCATCTAACAGCATGCAAATGTACACATAGCTTCCTAACTGTAGTTTCTCTCAACAGAACTGTGTCCCAATCCAGTTTGAGATGGCGAAAGTTGAGCTGAGAGGAAGTGATGGTTTGACCTATGCTGTTTTTGGCTCAAGCCAAGCCCTACTAATCTTAATGAGGTGTGTAACATTGCTATCTTTATACCATATTATTGGTGAAAAAAGGACACACACTCCTCTGTGCTTTTTGGGTTTTTATTTATAGAGACTGCCCTTGGCTAAGGGACATACATAGAACTTTTAATAAGGTGAAGAAACAAACATACTTCCAAATCAACACAGAAATGGCAGAATTATAAAAATCTATATTTTCATTAATCTCTGTCCATACCTATCTTAAAGTTTCTTGATGGAGAGTGGACAAAGATCCTTCTACATGCTATGGCCATTACAGTCACCACTGATGTTTTTGTGGTGGCTTCGACAGCCCAACACCCTGATAAACATGTTTTAATTTATGCGATAAGTAGAGAAGAAACATGTAATTAGTCTATTTGGGCTTCTTGGGTGAAGCTGCCTCATGAAAAGCATATTGTTAAAGATGTAAAATATAAAAATAACTTTGATTTACTGATTACATGTTTGCACATTGCATGATTCCGTGCATTATTTCATAGTACTAACTCCTTATTTATTATATGTGTGTGTGGCTCTTGTGCCTGTCTAAAGGGGTGACATTTCTCCTCTTCCCCCAATTCTTCGCAGCTGTTGCTGAGGCCCCATCTGTCACTGACCTCCTGGGGGTGAATGGGGCAGGGTCTTCTGTCTCACTTGATTAACCTGAAAGATACAAGCATTGTTTGTGTAGCACAAGGCACACTTTTATTTTGCATACACACACACACATACACACACGTTTGTGAATAATTTCCACTGACATAATTATTACTGCAGCAACTTAATGCTAACCCTAAACCCAGTCCTCACCTCAGCAATGAAAAAGCAACGTTTTGGCTCTTTTATTTTTAGGTTTGTTAAAATCTACAAAAAAAAACATTTTCCTTATGGGGATAAAATGACCCCACAAGGTTAAAAATATCAGATATTACAATTTGGTCCCCACAAAGATATCAACACATGCACACACAAACATGAAGTACTTACAAAACCCGACCGATTTACTTCCTCATTTCCTAAAGGGGTTTAAATTTGAAAAACATACAAATAACACCCATATAAGGGTCTACCCCAAACTGTTGCCACAAAGCACAGAATTGTCTAGAATGTGTTTGTATTTTATAACATTATGTTTTCCCTTTACTGGAACTGAGAGGCCCAAACCTGCTCCAGCATTATACTGCATAAAAAAAGGGCTCTGTGGAGACATGGTTTATCAATGTTGGTGTGGAAGAACTTGAGCATCCTGCACAGAGCCCTGTCCTCAACCACACTGAATACCTTTGGGATTAATTAAAACACTGACTGCACCCCAGGTCTCTTTGCCTCTTTTGCCAACAGTGCCTGACTAATGGTTTTGTGGATGAATGAACACAAATCCCCACAGCCACACTCCAAAATCACATATACTGCAGTTCTCTTATGAGATACAGTGTATACAGTGTATCTTTACAATCACTTCAAAAGGTCATGAATATGATGTTCATAAAAAAACTAATAACAAAACGACAAAATATTTTTTTTAATGACAGCAACTCGACCAGTTGACCTATAATGACAGCTGAGGGTTTCCCACTCTTCTCTATTCTATATAAAGATCACTAATGTCACCAATGAGTTTGGACATAAGCTTTTAATAAATTCTGCTTAAATAAATGCTTTAGAAATGATTTATGTTTAGAAAGGTTTTGATTTTTTTCTCACATGTATGAGTTATAAAAGCAGTTAAAGTTACTAGGGACTTCCTGTAACTTTCATTGTGTTTCATTCTAGCACCTGGCAGTGAATGTGTGAGAGTCATAAGAAGGCAAGGAACCCAGAGGTATGTGGGTGGTTGTGAAATGCCAGAAGAGACACTTATGACGCACAGAATCTCAAGGTGTGAGGAAACCCTGTTCACAGATAAACCGCTGTATGTGGCATGATACTTGCTTTTGCTGTGGATACACACATTGTCATACATTTCCTGGGTTGTTCAGACTTGCCATAAACACACACAATCACACACACATACACACAGTCAGATAGTTCACATGCTTCATCTGTAACACACCTCAAACTGGGTGTGTCTGCTTTTTGTTTTCTTAAAGGGCATGAAGGTGACAATACCTGTGAACATTTTCTATACCTTACAGTCAGGCCTATTAAGGATTGTCAGTTAACTGAAGATGATATTAGCAATTTTATTTACATTTACAGTTATTCATCTGGCAGACACTGAAGCAGAATTAGAATCTAATCATAAGCTGTTAAACCTGCTGACAGATTTACCAAAAAAAATGTCAGTTGTAGGAAAAATGGAAGAATGGAGGAAGTTTCAGTAAAAACACGACTCACAGTGAAGTCACACTATATGTTCTTACATGCTCCCTCTATCCCTCCATATTTACTAGGAACGCCAACTTTTCTTATCCCATGACTATTAAGAAATTTCAAAGAACTATAAGAAAAGCTGGGGCCTTTTTTTATACATTTTATCTATGAGATATAAAGGAATACAACTTGTTCCATGCATTTGATATCAGGGCTATAATGATTTCTATATTTAAAAGTCTTTCCTATAGTTCTACTCCTATAGTTCTAGTCTTTCCTATAGTTCTACTCTTTTCTTCCGGAACCTCCTCCGGAAGTTGTTTGCATACTCCAATCTGACCTTCATTTATTGTAATTACTTTATTAGCTACCTTTAAATTCATTCATTATTTCATTCCTCTGGATTTACTGCTTTACCCTGGCCAGGGTCAGAGCCTATCACAGGAAAAACTGTTTTACCACAGTTTCATTGGCTTCCAATTAAATTTAGTATTCAATATAAATTTTAATTGAATTGGCCCCTTCTTACATTGCAGACATGTTGTCTAGAAGAAGGTGTTCTGGTCTAATGAAACCAAAGTTCAACTTTTTGGCCTTAATGCAAAACACTGAACACACCATCCCCACCAGGAAACATGGTGGTGGCAGCATCATGCTATGGAGATGCATTTCTTCAGCTGGGACAGGGAAGCTGGTCAGAGTTGAATAAATACATGGCAATCCTGCAGGAAAACACTTGAAACTGGGATGAAGGTGCCCCTTCCCAATGGCCCTAAACATACAGCAAGAGCTACATTCTATTCATGTGTTAGAATGGCCCAGTCAAAATCCAAACCTAAATCCCAAGAATGGGCAAACATTTCAGCCTCTAGATGTGCAGATCTGGTAGAGACATACTCCAAAAGACTTGCAGCTGTAATTGCAGTGAAAGGTGGTCCTACAATGTATGGCCTCGGGGGGGGCTGAATACAAATGCATGGCATACTTTTCAGATTTTTATTTATTAAAAATTTTGAAAACTGTGTATCACTATGTGGGCGGCACGGTGGCGCAGTGGATAGCGCTGTGGCCTCACAGCAAGAAGGACCCGGGTTCGATCCCTGGGTGGGGCGACCTGGGAAATTTCTGTGTGGAGTTTGCATGTT